>JABSTQ010000082.1:0-112060 GCA_013358835.2 Ixodes persulcatus | reverse complement strand
GGCATATAAAGAGCAGACTGTAAGAGCCTTATGGTGCATGAACCGAACAGCCACTGCTTCAAGTGGTGTGGACAGTGGAACCTCAGTGCAGGGAACCTCTCTCGGGAGAACCACCGCAACTCCCCCAGAGGAAGTGACAGAGCCCGGACGATCCCTTCGGAAAACCTGGTAACGTCTGAGGAAATTGGTACGGCTGGGACTCAAATGAGTCTCTTGCAAGCACAGCGCTCGTGGCTTATACTCCTCCAGAAGATGCTCTACATCATCCAGGTTTCTTAGAAGGCCCCGACAGTTCCATTGTATGAGTACTGAAGCCATTTTAGGGACAAAAACCGGAGCACATGGAAAAGTGAATCAGTTGCCTCACTTCGGAGGAGTTACGAGTGTTTTTGATTTTTGTTTCTTTGTAGTCTGCCACTCCATCTCGTCCTGGTCAGAACCCGGAGTCGATGAGGGGGCAGACAAGGCAGCGCCAGTGTTCTCCTGAGCCCCACAGGCAGACTTGCCTGCTGGCCCAGGAGGGTCTGTGCCGCGGGGTCCCAATCCGCGGCCACGACCAGAACCAGGTGGAAAGGTGGTTGATGTACTTGGGGAGGGGCTCTACCCCGTCCATCTGTTCCACCTCTTTTCCCGAGAGGGAACCTGCGTGTGAACCACGCAGCTCCTTGGTTGCTGGCTGCCTCTCCAGGGACTGAGGCCGAGGGCCTCGCTTCTTCTCCTCCTTAGGAGGGCGGCCAGTGTTGACAGGTCCAGCCGGTGCTGGCCTGTTCTGAGCAGAGGAAGCAGCTAAAGCCCCGTCTTTGCGAGAAGAGGAAGCCTGCTGACCCTGCGCCACAGTCTTGAAGGGCAGGGTGGGCACGGCTATTGCCGGCCCACCCTTGCCCAGGGGAGCAGCATGCTGCTCCTGTTGAGGGGATGGGGCCTCTAGGTCGGCCGCCAAGATCTCAGGAGAGACCTGGGTGGCCCTAGTCTCCGAGCGTGGTGCAGGGCCCCTGCGCACCACCTCGGCGTAACCTCCCTTTGACAGGAAGGACAGCTTCTTCTTAGCCTCCAAGTAGGTGATATTCTCCTTTGCCTTTAGGGAAAGAATTTCTTTTTCTTGATGCCAAAGGGGACAGGTGCGGGAGTAAGCTGGGTGGGGCCCACTGCAGTTACTACAGCGGGCCGCTGCCTCGCAGATGTCAGCAACATGTTCGTGGCTTCCACATTTCGCACAAGTTTCTTTCCCTCGGCAACTGCGTGACCCATGCCCAAAGCGTTGGCAGCGGAAGCATCGTTGCGGGTCGGGGACATAGGGAAGGATGCGACACTAGAGATAGCCTGCCTTCACAGTTTCAGGGAGGGTGTGTCTCTCAAAAGTCAAGATCACGTGCTTTGATGGGGTTTCCTTGCCATCCTTCCGGAACATAATACGTTTCACGGCGACAACACCGGCATCTTTCAGTCCTTCCAGGATTTCTTCTTCGCTAGCATCGAGGAAGTCTTCTTCAGAGAGGACTCCACGGATCGTGTTGAGCGTCCGGTGAGGACTCGCAGACACTTCGACGTCGACTATGCTGGTCATTTTGGAGAGTGCCTCACTTTGAACTTTCGTGTTTACTTCTACGAGAAGATCGCCGGAGTGGAGTTTTTTTGCTTTGTATGAGAACCCAATGAGGTTTTCTAGCACCTTGGCTATACAAAGGGAGACAATTTGGACACTGGTTTCTCTTCAAGGTTCGAGTGGATTACAAAAAACTTTGTAAATGTTCCCATTTCAGGGGCTTTTCCAATGACTTGGGGCTCAGGGCGAGGCCTCTTGGAAGCCTGCCTTGAACCGGGTTTAGAGAGGAGGCGCGCCATATGAAGGGCAGGAACTTCGGCATCTAGCACACCACCCACCAAGGAGTCCAACGAGGGGATAGGTAACATCTCATAACAGGTCTGGCTTGTCTGAGTATGTTACTCTACCAGTGCTACTAGGATGCTATAACCGAGTGTGGGTCAAGAGAGAGTTCTGTCGCCACCCAAGGTTAGCCCTTGCCGCCAAAGAAGGTGAAATAAGAAGGAAGAGGAGAAGGAGAAGAAAGGTATAGAAAGGAGAGGTGGAGAAAGGCGACTGACTGAATCATCCTGGTCGGGCCAAGCCAGGACACCCGTCTACGAGAAGCAGGGGCCGAAGCGGTGTATTGCCTCGCCCGGGGGGCCCCGAAGGGTCCAAACACACCCCGGGTTCAGCTCAACCACCAGGGTCCCCTTTTCCCCGGACACGGGTTAAGCCACGCACAGCCAGGCGTGGGTGGGTAAACCCACATAGCTCGGGGTTCGCGGTGGCGCCACTCACCAAGCACCTACCAAGGCAGGTGCCCCCTGCGTGCGGGTATGGTGGCCCACGTAGCTGGGGTCCGTGGAGGCGCCACTCTCCAAACACCTGCTTTCACAGGTGCCCCCTGCGGGCTATTTATAGATGACGAATACTTCTCCCAACAATGTCTTTTAGAACGCCTGCGAACAAATCGCGCGGAAGCCTTTATTTTTCTTGAATGCGATAAGGTTGCTCGGTGTAGGGTACCGTCTGAAAATGCCCCATGCTTTGTTTTGTTTCTTTTTAGCCTCTCGGCAATCTTCATTCCACCATGGCTTTGGTCGTTTGGGAAGGTGAGTTGATGTCATGGGAATTGCGAGCATAGCAGCTTCCAATATGTGCTTCGTGATATGGTCTACTGCCTCTTCAATAGATAGTTGATGGAGAGATGTAATAGCTAAAACTGAGGATTGCTTAAAAAGAGTCCAATCGGCTTTGTCAAACTTCCACCTAGGTGTCCGAGTTGGAAGTGTGACAGGGTGATTGTAAAAGTCTAAAATAATGGGAAAATGATCACTGCCATATGGATTAGGAATGACTTTCCATGTTAGAAAAGGAAATAATGTGGGATGCACAATTGAAAGATCAATTGATGTGAATGTACGTGTTCCTGATGAAAAATATGTAGGTTCTTTCGAGTTGAGCAAACATAATCCTGATGACAGTAAAAAACGCTCAATAAGTACTCCTCGTGTATCTTTTCGCCCACTTCCCCAGAGAGGATTATGAGCATTAAAATCACCCACAAGCACAAAAGGGGAAGGAAGCTGATCACAAAGTAATTCAAGTTCCTCATACTTAAGCTGGTAGTTTGGAGGTATGTATACTGAACAGACCGTAATCAATCGGTCAGTCAGTATACGGGTAGCAACTGCCTCTAGTTCTGTGTTTAAGGGTACTTCCAAACATGGTACAGAGCGTTGCAAAATGACAGCAGAACCTCCAGATGGATGGCTTGAATGCTGCCGATCTTTCCGAAACACTTGGAAATGCTTGAGGACGTTTGTGTGACTCTCTTTTAGGTGAGTCTCTTGCAAACAGAGGGCAATGGGACTGTGCTCCTCTAGTAAATCAGTAATATCGTCATAGTTTGCAAGAAGACCTCGACAGTTCCATTGAAGGAGAAGTGGAGGCATTAAAATCAGAAGTATATGAAGCTATACGGTTGATGATGATTGGGGTTTTATGGCGCACAAGCAACTTAGGCCATATTGCGCCAGACAAAATTACTTAAGATGGCTATACTAGGAAAGAGATATTAAAGAATTCTCATGATAAAAGTTACAGCTGATGTATATATCCAGTCTTTTTAAGAAAGTCAAAAACACGGTCATGTGACACTAAAGGATGATCACCAAGCAAAAACATAGGATGAAATGGAAGGTTACCTGTAAAAAGTTCAGGAAAACTTTGTCGGCGATGTTGGTGATAAAATCTACACTGCCATAAAATGTGCAAAACTGTCAGTACTTCCCCACAATGGGCACAGAGCTTTTCGTCTTCGCCACAAAGCAGATGTAGATGAGTCAGACGTGAATGACCAATCCTCAGGCGGCATAGCAGAACCTCCAGTCGACGTTCCTTACGGAACGAGCTCTCCCATAGAGCCAAGACGGGTTTAATGACATGAAGCTTATTGTTACATTCCACATCCCACTCCGACTGCCATGTCTTCAAAAGTGCTTTCTTCCAAAGTGGCCTAAGGTCCTGATAGGGTAACCCAAGAGATGCTGCCAAGTCCTTTGCACTTGAAGCCAGTTTGTCTGCTTGCTCATTCCCAGGAATTCCTACATGACTGGGCACCCAGCAGAATCTTATGGTGCGTCCGAGTTGGAGAGCCCGATTTATTTTAGACCGTACATGCAGTACAAGAAGGTTCTTTGTGGGTAGTCTAGAAGAAAGAGCCTGTATCACGCTTTGTGAATCGACAAAGAGGATAGCTTTTAATATGTTGTTACTCATGATATGTTCAATGGCTAGAGAGACACCATAAATCTCTGCAGAGAAAATGCTTGCCATACTATCCATGCGCAAAGCTTTTGTGAAGGCACCAGAATATACGGCACAACCAACAAAAGATGAAGATTTCGACCCATCAGTATAGAATTCAGTATAATCTCTATATGTGTCCTGCAATGACTGAAACTCCTGCTGCAGGGCTTGAGGGGAAATAGCCCGTTTATTATACTTTGTGAGCGACCAGTCGCAAAGATCGGAACTTCGTCCCACGGAGCAACTTTTTCTTTGTGCTTTAGTATGACAGCATCATTGAGTGGAAACTGGAGGGAGGCACAAAGGCTTTGAATGCGGAAGTTAAGAGGACGTACAATACTTGGTTTGTTTTCAAAAAGTTGGGAGAATCGGCAGGTACGGATGGTACTGTAGGATGGATGTTGTGGGTTAGAATAGACCCTGCAAACGTAAGAAAGGCTAAGGTACTGTCTACGCTTCTCAAGTGACATCTGAAAGGTGTCTGCATACAAACTCAACACAGGTGATGTGCGAAAAGCACCCGTAGCCAGTCGGAGCCCCAGGTGGTGAACCGGATCAAGCATCTTTAGTGTAGATGGACGTGCAGATCCATACACAATTGCACCATAGTCGAGGCGAGACCGAACTAAGGAATTGTAGAGTCGCAGGAGGCAGCGCCTGTCAGACCCCCACGAGTTGTGGGACAACACCTTGAGAATGTTCGATGACTTTAAGCATTTGCGCTTCAGTTCCTTCAAATGGGGTACAAAAGTGAGTTTCTTGTCGAGAATTATGCCCAGAAATTTGTGTTCCTGGTGAACAGGTATGTTAATGTGGTTTAAATGCAAGGAAGGATCAAGGGACAATCCCCGGCGGAGCGAAAAGGGAACGCAGACAGTTTTTTCGGGAGAAAAGGTGAAGCCGTTTTTATCTGCCCATTTGCTCATCCTATTGACTGTAAGTTGTAGTTGTCGTTCACAGCTGGAGAGGTTGCTGGAAGAAACAGAGATCTGCACATCATCCACATACAATGAGTAAAACACAGACGAGGGTATCACACTCGCAAGACTGTTAATTTTTATAGCAAACAGAGTAACACTTAAAACTCCTCCCTGAGGGACTCCATTTTCCTGAGGGAACACATCAGACAGTGTAGAACCCAAGCGGACCTGAAAAGTCCGGTCGCTTAAAAAATTCTGTACACACTGGAGCATGCGCCCTCGTACTCCATAGTTGTGCAGATCCCGAAGAATTCCATACCTCCATGTGGTATCATAGGCCTTTTGCAGATCGAAGAATACCGAGACACAATGCTGCCAATGTACAAATGCCTCACGGAAAAAAGTCTTCAAGCGAACCAAATGGTCTGTGGCTGATCGTCCCTCCCGAAATCCACACTGATTAATGTCCAAAATATTTTCTTCCTCCAGAAAATACACCAGACGCCGGTTGATGAGCCTTTCATAAGTCTTCCCAAGACAACTAGTGAGCGCAATAGGACGGTAACTCGCCGGAAGAGAGGGGTCTTTACTAGGCTTTAGAAGAGGAATAATGTGGGCGCTTTTCCAGCATCGAGGGAAAGCAGCTGCTTTCCATAGATGATTAAAAAACATAAGCAAATGACTTAATGATGCTGGGGACAAGTGCCTCAGCATTTCGTAATGAATCCTGTCTGGACCTGGTGCAGACTGCTTTTTTACACCAAGCGCTACTTCCAGTTCGCACATACTGAACGGTCCATTGTAGGCTGCCCGGTCATATCCTGACATCGAGATTGATTGCCTTTCAGCAGTAGACTGAAACTTCTTAAACTTTACACTAAAGTTGGAGGAACTAGATACGTGCTGGAAGTGCATACCAAGAACATTTGCCTGATCTTTAAGAGATACGGCAGGCAAGGGAAAAAGAGGAATTCGAAAGGGTTGGTAGTCTCCTCGGACTTTGCGCAGGCGGTCCCACACTTCCTTTGCTGGAACAAGGCTATTTATAGAAGAGGCATATTTGGTCCATGAAACCCTTTTAGCCCGTTTTCGTGTCCACTTAGCCTTAGCCCTACTTTTCTTGAATGCAATTAGGTTTCGATTGGTAGGGTACCGACGGAAAACTCCCCAGGCTTTATTCTGGTCCTTGCGAGTGGTTGTGCACTCCTTAGTCCACCACGGTTTGCACCTCTTAGGAAGATGTCCAGATGTTTGAGGAATAGAATTCAAAGCCGCACTAATTATACATTCAGTGACATAAACTGTCGCATTGTCGGGGCTCATAGTATGAAGCAAAGATGGATCAATCACAGCCTCTAATTCAAAAATAGACCAGTCGGCATTCTCTAGCTTCCACCTAGGAAGGCGAGTCGGAATCGATGGAATCGGTTTAACGCTTTCTAAAATAATGGGAAAATGATCGCTGCCAAAAGGGTTGTTTAAAACGTGCCATGAAAAACATGGGAGTAACGATGGTGATGATAAGGACAAATCGATAGCTGTAAAAGTGTTATCGGCGGCACTAAAAAATGTTGCCTCTTTTTGGTTCAAAAGACATAGCCCGGATGATAATAAAAGTCGTTCAATGACTCCACCACGAGAGTCCTGTCGAGGACTACCCCACAAGGGGTGGTGGGAATTAAAATCGCCAAGAATTAAAAAGGGCTCGGGCAATTGGCTGACGAGTCCCTGAAGTCCTTGCAAATGCAGCGGAGTGTTGGGTGGCAAGTAGAGGGATACAAGGGTAACGAGACGGTCAAGAAGAATTCTAACTGCAACTGCCTCAAGTGGAGTCTGTAGAGGGACTGGAGCACAGGCAACTCCACTCTGTACTACCACTGCTACACCACCCGAGGAGTTTGATGAAATGCGGTCCTTTCGGAAAACCTGATGACGATGTAGCACTTTTGTGTGGGTGTCACTCAGATAAGTCTCCTGTAGGCACAAGGCCACAGGACGGAGCTCATCAAGAAAAAAATGTATGTCATCAATATTACTAAAAAGGCCGCGACAATTCCACTGCATAATGCTAAAATTGTGGACCATTGTAAAGTTTATAACAAAAAATAAAAAAAAAAACTCAAAAGTAAGCAAATTTTCTACGACTTAAAATCTATCTTTACACGCGGAGAATTTTTCTTTTTTGAGGTGTCATTCGGCCTGCCCGTGGTGCCACCGGAGGCCGGAAGTAGAGATTCAGTACTCGAGTGGGGTCTGTCCTCGTCGGACCTTGACCCACTCTCATCCATTGGCTCAACTAGAGCCAAAAGGGGCTCCTCCTTGGAGGCCTGTAACCTCAACAGCTCCCCCGGTTTCCGAGATCCACCAGGGGCAAAGGGACCAAATACCCGACCTCGTGATGACTGGGATGGAGGAGCAGGGGGTGCAGAACCCTGTGCAGGGAACGCAGACCCCTGTGCCCGGGTGGATCCCGACGGACCAGTATCCACCCTGTCATCTCAAGGTGGAGCAGTGTGCACTGCTCCAGAGGTGCCTTTCTTCTGCGACGGGGTGGCCTCCGTCTGCTCGGTTGATGGACCCGAGCCTTTAGCACGGTTGGGGAGGGCACCTGCCTGGGCAGCTGAGATAGCACGCCCTGGAAGTTGCACCTTTAGTTTGGGACCAGAGGACTTTAGTGGTTGTGCAAGGTCCCCATAAGACACTTGCGTTCCCACAGACGCCATAGGCGGTGCAGGTCCCCGACGCACCACCTCGGCAAAAGAGCCTCTCTGGAAACCCAAGAGGCGACGCTTTGCTTCGGGATAAGAGATGTTTTCCTTCACTTTAAGGGTCAGAATTTCCTTTTCTCTTTTAAGGGCACAGGGTAAGGCAAAATTTAAAAAAAAATCGATTTTAGTTTTTTTCGCAATTTGAAAAGTTTAGTTCTTTCTGCACATTTTCTATTGTCACAGTGTTCTTAGAAAGTTATATTTCGGGCTGAAAATCACTTCTTCCGAAAGCAAGTAGCAGGTGACCACGCCTCCTTTTGGGATACGCTCCCTGTTTATGGACCAAGCGACACGGCAGGTCACAAAAGAGGCCCGGCAAGCAAGGCGATAAGCCGAAAAGCGAAGTTACGACTTTAGCAATGCCTTCCAAGCTGGCGGCTATCGAAAAAATGACTCTAAGGCTGTTGGTGTCAATAGAAATTTGGTATTCACCTGTTTTTTTACTTTAAACTCAATTATCTCAAAACTGTGTTTTTTAGGACATAGGTACCATTTTTTCCTTAACCTGACATTATAGAGCATTGATTTTTTCTTCCTACCACCTACATGGGTGTTTTAAAATACTGAACTAGAATTAAAAATATGCACATAGCAGTTTTGAGTTATAATTTTTTTAATACATAAAAAAACTAAAATTTTAGTACTAGAATTTAAAAAATTGAGAAAAATCTTATTTTAGATTGGTTCAAATAATTCTAGTTCAGTAGATAAAACACAAAATTTCGAACAAAATGATATATACATGACAGGAATACTCCTAATAGTTACCGAGAAAAATGTTCCTCAACATGGCCTCAAATGCATGGGGAGCATAGGACTTACCCTGTGCCCTTAAAGTGTTCACATGACCTAGAATATGCAGGGTGCTTGCCTTTACAATTTACACATTTCATGTCTTCATGACAGTCGTCGGCATTGTGCTCACAGCCACTGCACCTGGCACATGTCTCACGGCCACGGCAGGACCGCGAGCCGTGCCCAAAGCGCTGACAGCGGAAACAACGGACAGGGTTAGGTATGTAAGGCCGGACCCTACAATTCAAGTACCCCGCTTTCACGGAAGAAGGCAGGCTGTTGAGCTCAAAGGTAAGGACCAGGTGTCGCGTAGGAAGTTCTTTGTCATCTCTACGGATGGCGATGCGCTTTACAGCAACAACACCCTGGCTGCGCATGCCTTCAAGAATCTCTTCCTCCTGACTCTCCATCAGGTCGTCCTCAGATATAACACGACGAATGGTGTTGAGTGTACGGTGTGCAGAGACGCTCACTTTCGTGTCAAGGATATGGTTGAGGCAGAGCAACGCTGCTGCCTGATTTTTCTCAAATACTTCTACCAAAAGGTCTCCAGAAAAAGTCTTTTTTGCATTAAACTTTTCCCCTACCAAGTCTTTTAAGACCTTAGCCACAAGAAAAGGGGAGAGTTTCGACATTGGTTTCGTCTCAACTTCAGAATGTATGATGAAAAACTTTGTAACATAGTCGGTGTTGCTCTTGTCCAAAGGTGGTAGATAGGCATCGGTGCGGACCCTTTTGGGGGCCCGATCGGAAGGTTTAAGCTTGGAACCCATAAGAGGGGAATGGTGTTCGGAGACTGTGGTGCACCGCCCACCACCGAGCCCAACAAGGGAATAGGTAGCGCTTCATAGCAAGAATGGCTTGGCTGAAGACGTTACTCTATTAGTGCTGCCAAGTCTCTATAACCGAGTGTGGTTCTGGACGAGGGGTCTGTCACCACCCAAGGTTAGCCCTTGCCGCCAAAAGAGTTGAAAAAGGAAAGAAGAGAAATGAGAAGAGTGAAAAGAAGGAGGAGACAAAGGTGAAAGAAGGGAGGGAATAGTAGGAGTGGCGACTAGACTGAATCATCCTGGCCGGGCCTTACCAGGACTCCCGTCTATGAGAAGCGGGGGCCGAAGTGGTGTATTGCCTCACCCGGGGGGCCCCGAAGGGTCCAAACCTACCCCGGGCTCGGCTCAACCACCAGGATGCCCTTTTCCCCAGACACGGGAAAGCCACACACAGCCATACGTGGGCGGGCGAACCCGCATGGCTCGGGGTCCGTGGTGACGCCACTCACCAAACACCTGCTTTCACAGGTGCCCCCTGCGGGGAAGCTATACGGAACACAGTCATTAATCCAATTCAGGAATGTAGTTGCCACAAAAAACTACTTTGGTGGAATTACTGGCTTCTTTGTTTTTTTCTTAGATTTGGCTGTCTCCCACTCCATGTCGTCCTGGTCGGACCAAAGAGCGGAAGGATCGGTGGCCTCGTCTCTCGCCTCCACCTCTTGAGACGAGGCTTGTTGTGTAGGTCTGGGCAATGTCGGGGCACGGGGCCGAACTCCCCGGCCACGACCGCCCTCACTCAAAAGGGCAGCTGTGGAGGTGCTGGGCTGAGCATCGCCCAACTCCATCCGTCCCTGCCCCTCAGCTGCTGAAGGAGCGGCGCGATGCCGCTCCTTGGACAAGGCCCTCTCCCGTGAGTTGGGGCGAGACTCTCGCTCCTTCTCCCTGGGGGGGGACCTCGGAGTGGGGGCAGACAGAGGGGCTCCCTGCCTGTCCCGTGGTCGAGGGGCAGCTGGTGCGCTCCCTCCAGAAACCGGAGGAAGCTGCTGCCGCTGCTGGGAGGTTGGGGACTGAAGAGCCACTGACAGGACCTCAGGCGAGACCTGGGTGGCCTTTGATTCTGTTCGCGGTGCTGGTCCCCTTCGCACCGCCTGTGCAAACGTTCCTTTTGACAAAAAGGAAAACTGTTGTTTCGCTTCCTGATAAGTAATGTTCTTTTGCGCTTTCAGGGTTAAGATTTCTTTCTCTTGCTTCCACAGTGGGCATGTTCTAGCATAAGCAGCATGGTTGCCTTGGTAGTTGACACATTTGAGATTATCTTCACAAATGTCAGCAACGTGATCAGTGCTGCCACACTTTGCACAAGTTTCACGGCCCCGACAGTTCCGCGAGCCATGTCCGAAGCGCTGACATCGAAAACATCTTTGTGGGTTCGGAATGAAAGGTCGGACTTTGCAGTGTAAATAACCAGCTTTAACGGTCGTAGGAAGTGTATGCAGCTCAAAGGTCAGAATCAAATGCTTGGTCGGCTGCTCCTGCCCGTCTTTACGGATGGTGATCCGCTTGACGGCCACTACAGCCTGTTTCTGAAGTCCAGCCAGGATTTCATCCTCACTGCAGTCTATCAGATCGGCCTCGGAGATGACACCTCGGACACTGTTCAGTGTACGGTGTGGGCTGACCCTTATCTGGTGTTCTCCTAGACATGTCTGTTTTAGAAGTGCTCGGCTTTGAGCTTCAGTTTTTACTTCTACGAGAAGATTGCCAGAAAGCTTTTTTGCCTTGAAAGCTTTGCCAATGATGGCATCAAGGCATTTAGATACAAGGAAAGGCGAGAGCTTAGCCAGTGGCTTTTCTTCATCTAAGGCTTGCAGGACAAAAAATCTGGGAAACTTTGGTGGTTCAGAAGCTTTTTCAAAACTAAGTACGGAGCAACCCCTTTTAGGGGGACGCACCGTGTTGGATTTGGAAGAGGAGGCAGCCATAAGAGGCGAAGTTTGTTCGGAACCTGTGGTGTGCCGCCCACCACGGAGCCCAACAAGGGAATAGATAACGCACCATAACAAAAAGGGCTTTGCTGGAGACGTTATGCTATTAGCACTGCCCAGGAACTATAACCAAGTGTGGTTCTGGACAAGAGGTCTGTCGCCACCCAAGGTTAGCCCTTGCCGCCAAAGAAGTTGAAAAAGGAAGGAAAAGAGAAGAGTGAAAAGGAGGAAAAGAAAAGGATAAAAGTAGGGAGGGGATAGTAGAAGTGGCGACTAGACTGAATCATCCTGGCCGGGCCTTACCAGGACTCCCGTCTACGAGAAGCGGGGGCCGAAGTGGTGTATCAATTGCCTCACCCGGGGGGCCCCGAAGGGTCCAAACCTACCCCGGGCTCGGCTCAACCACCAGGATGCCCTTTTCCCCGGACACGGGAAAGCCACGCACAGCCAGACGTGGGCGGGCGAACCCGCATGGCTCGGGGTCCGTGGAGACGCCACTCTCCAAACACCTGCTTTCGCAGGCGCCCCCTGCGGGGACACATAAATGTGCGACGCTGCCTTTTGGCTGACACCATTCACTGACGCGCATGTGTTTGCTACTTTTTAACCCTGTCAGACTCTCTACACGAGAGCGCCAGTGGTCTACAGCCAAGAAACGGGTGACGTCGCTCGAGTCGCAGAACGCCGACCTCCAGGGACGCATGTTTGCGCATGCATCATACACGTTCATGCGAGCACCGCCGTGGTAGAAATCTTGGGAGGTCACCTGTCTTGAAGCTAACTACTTTATGCACTTCACTTCTAACGGGTAATTATATGAAGGAGTACTATTTAGTGTTTGGTTCAGTATGTCATATAGACGACACGAGTGCTTGGTGTGTTTCAGTGTAGCGCACGTTGAAGATTGGATATCTTGTGGGCTCGTGCTGAATCTGTACTTCAAAGTGACCACTCAAGCTGTCACTAGCAGTCCACCAATGAGAAAAGCGCTAAACGAGAGCTTCAAAATTGTTTGCGATGGTTTAGCACCACGGTTTGCAGTCGCAGGACCGCACCGCTGTGTGTATTACGCACGTATAACGCCCTCAGCCGGGGAACATTCGAAGAGCATGCTTCGAGGTGGCCGGTGGCAATCGCAAAGCCGCGTTGAGGTACTGAGAGATCTCGCTGTACGTGGCAAGGGTCATCGTGATGACCGGAGTCGACAGTTGAGCCCAACATCGCCCAGAACAGGGCATTGTTACACTGCTGCCATCAACCGCAAGTACCTAATAGCCAACGCTTCGAAGACAAATGACCCTTCTCGAGGCCACCGTATGCCCGACTATCGAGATCTGCTGCTTGTCCACTCTCTAGTGTCTCGGTAATTTCCTGGTTCCGCAAGGAGCCATACAGTGATATGGGATGGTTTGAAATTAAGTCTTAACGTCATGAGACACTGTATCCTTTATATGAGCATGCGACTAAATCAAGTTCTATTCTTCGTGCAGCATTACCGGCATAACCCCGGTAGTGTCCTTTTCCTTCTGATACACATAAACAATCTTTCGATTCCCTGTCTTCTTGCAATGGTCTCTTCGTTTCTGACAATGTCGCATACGTAAATATTCATTGCCCAGATTAAAAGTAATTAGTAACTGGTATTCACAACAGCTAATATAGCTTAATAGGTTGAAGGATAAGTACCGAACCAGCCTTTGCTCGCAGTCCACCTGTTTTAGTTTGTATACATATCAGACGATGCTCTTCTTTAGCGAGTGCCCTTTTAAGTATGTTCCTTACTTCACCTTCCTTCAAGACTTTGGTGGGCAACCATGTTAATTTGCAGCCGTATCTATACCCTGTTTCATACTTAGCGTGCAACGCTGTCAGAGCTACTGGCGCGAGCGCGTGGCTTCATCTATGGTCTGGTTTGCGCGAGAACGCGTGCAAATGATCGACGAGATTAAGCCCCACGCTCGCGCCAGTAGCTTTGACAGCGTTGCACACTAAGTATGAAACAGAGTATAGATACGTCTATAGAACGTCCCGGTTGTTTTTTAAACACCCGCTAAGCTGAACATTCAAAAACGAAATGCACAGGCCCTACGTTGCATGAGCGAATTTCGTGGCTTACCAGATTCCACTGTCGCGAGGTAAGGACCAATCCCGGATGCACTCATTCTCTCTCCCCCCGGTGTTCGTGCAGCATGCACAACGTGCTCCACCGTCCGCTCGGGGTGAGCTGTCATGGTTGCTTGCTTGCACAGAAATCCAACTCTCACCTGCTCGAGGTGTCCGCCGCTAGTGGAGTACGCCGATGAAAGGGATGCAATACCCTGGCTGCTTCTCTGCAACGAGAGCTCTGGTAGGATCCTTTGCGGGTCCTAGGGTGTTAGGATTGTCATCCTCTCACTCGACTGCGTTACATCGCAACCTGGGCAGCCCCCAGAAACTATGGGTGTTGGGGTTGCCAACCCCTTCGCCCGAAATAACTTGGCCTGAACAATCAAAAGAAAACAAATCCACGTGCCCGCCGCGAGGCGGGCGCTCCAAGTCAGGCTTCGGCGGTCGCCCCAGATGAAGGTGGCGGTGGGTCGGATGTGCCCGTGCAGCTGTGGTTTGGCTGCACCGGATGCGCGAGGAAGTTTGCATCCCTTCGTGGTCTCAGGGTCCACGCTTCGCTCAAGCAGCATGGTCCACAAGACGGTGTTCTCCGTGTGCCTTGTGAGAATGACAGTGCTACAAGTGACCTTTGTGCAAGTGCCAGTGTTGGACGTCAGGACACGGGTATCAGTGGTACCAAGTGCGCGACGCCTACGCAGGACACTTCGTTTCCCTCTACCTCTACCACTTCTCCTTCTCTTCGTCTCTCTCCCCTTTCGGGCAATGGAAGCGCCTGCGCACCTTGTGCACAGGGGTCGGATGGTTCGAGTGGCGTGGCTGAGCCTGGTCTCTCTCTCGCATCAGAGACTGTGGAGGACCCTCCTGCGCCTGCAACTCGGACGACATTCAGCATATGCCCTCAGTGTTCAAGAGCCTTCAACAGTGCACGTGGCTTGTCGCTGCACCAGCGACATGCCCATGCTGAAACGTACAACGAGGAAATCAATGTGGAAAGAGTTAAGCCGAGGTGGAACGACGAGGAGACTTACCTGCTCGCGAGTCGAGAAGTCCAGATCGGAACTAAGGTTTACAACATCAACCAAGTCCTCTGCTCCTTCTTTCCTTCACGCTCTCTCGAATCCATCAAGAGTCACCGGAAGCTACAAACCTACCGGGACGTCGTGGCCTCGTTGAGGGCTAAACAGTGTGCTACCACCAGTGACCTGCTGGAGGGGGATGCCAGGGGAGCCCAACACCAGCCGTCTTCCAGGGAGTTGCGTCCAGGAGTGCCATGTCCGGAGTCTTCAAGGGTGCTGCGTCCAAGGGTGCCACATCAGGAGTCTTCCTGTGCGGTGCGGAACTCGTCGCCGGAGGATGACTCGTCTCCGGTGGAGCCGTCCAGCAGCCCGGGTTATCCTGACTATGTGGCCATGGGAGCTCGGCCTAAGCGGTCCAAGACGGGCTGCTCTTCCGGACCTCCAGTGTCCGGTCGTCCTGCCGCTCTTGGTGCTGGGCCTCGTGCTGCAAGGCATCACACTGGACAGCACTTCTTACCTGGAGATGGTCTCGTCCCTGGATCCCAACCTGAAGAGGACCTGATGGAGGATGCAGAATGCCTGGAGTCGTCGACGAGCCGGGAGGAGAAAGCAAGGAAGACAAAAACCTCTAGGGTGCGAGCTGTGCTAGCGAGTAGAGAGGGAGATGTGGTGACACCTGGCGGTGCTGTGACCCATGTGGGGCAGCAACCCCAGCGATCCCGCTCTCCCTTCGAAACTCTCGGGCCATTTCAAACCCAAAGCGATGTTGCCATCGCCGCCGAACTACCGGCAACTTCATGGAGCCAGCCACGGCCCCCCAACAACGAGATGACGGCGCCTGGGAATCAAGCCTCTGCAGCCTTGCCACCAACGAGAGAACGTGTTCTGTGTACCGCTGCACCAGCTGGCCGACCGAGAGATCCGGTGCGTCATCCCGAGGCGCCGGCCCCAGCAGGCGGAGGACTTGGCTCCGCGGCAGACGTCGAGGCCGAGTTGCGCAGCCTCCTCTCCCGTGCTGCCCCCCCCGTCGTTCCAGGGCCCCAGACTATGGGACGTTGCTCAGCAGGCTTTACGTGGTGTCGACGTAACGCACCTGCTGGACGATTACCTTCGAGCGGCGTTCCGAGTGGCAGCTCCTACAAGTAGGCAAACACCTCGTACGCCCCGTCGACCGGAGAGCAGACGCAAGAGGAAGAGATGGGAGTACGCCACCACGCAGGACCGTTTCCGGAAGAGGCAGGCGGACTGTGCTCGGTCCATCTTGGACGGACCGAGCGCGGTAAACGTGCAGGACAAGCGCCTGTTCCTGGAGTCATGGCGGGAGTTCATGACGAGCGCCCCCCCGGCGGCCCCGAGAGACCGACTTGCGGTGCCGAATCAGAGGATCGACGTGTTCCATCCGGCATCTGCACAGGAGATCCGGGCAGCTCTGCCGCCGAAGAACTCGGCTGCGGGTCCCGATGGTTTTTCGGCTAGACTCCTTCGTTCCGTCCCGCTGCGGCTCCTACGGGTTCTCCTGAACATCTTGATGCTTCAGCACTGCCTGCCCCCTCCTGGCGTGGTGCCCGTACAACATTCATTCCCAAGAAAAGCCCTGCACAGGATCCCTCTGATTTTCGACCCACAACTGTTGGCCCTGTTGTGCAAAGGCTGTTCCACCGGATCCTGGCCAAGAGAGCTACAGCGGCCGTCGCACTGGACTTCAGGCAGCGCGCATTCCAGCCTGTTGACGGATGCGCGGAGAACGTACTACTGCTGTCCACTGCGCTGAACGAGGCCCGTCAAAAGCTCTGGCCCCTCTACCTCGCAAGCATCGAGCTGGCGGGCTGGCTTTGATGACAGCTTTCTGGCCTACTTGAGAGAGCTCTACTCAACCTCGCACACCACTCTGCAGTTTGAGGGAGAGGACCTGAAAGTCCAGCCAACAACCGGGGTTCGACAGGGCGACCCACTATCGCCCATACTATTTAACCTGGTCGTGGATGAATTCCTGAGCAGCGTCGACCACAACATCACCTTCCGAAGTGACAACTTCGCCCTGGATGCCATGGCGTTCGCAGATGACCTCGTCGTGCTGGCGTCTACCCCGCAAGGTCTGCAGCAGCGGCTTGACGATCTCGCGGCATTCTTGGAACCGCGAGGGTTAACGATCAACGTCAACAAGAGCTTTACCCTGGCGCTGCAACCTTCGGGAAGGGATAAGAAGATCAAGGTCCTGACCACCACAGACTTCACCATCAACGGACAGCCCCTGCCAGCTTCAGGGGTGGCAACGAGATGGCGGTACTTGGGCGTCACCTTTGCTCCGGATGGTACCAAGACACTGGGTATAGAGGAAGAGTTGGAGGGCCTCCTGGAGAAAGTAAGGCGAGCACCCCTCAAGCCCCAACAGCGCCTAGTGGTGCTGCGGACATACCTACTACCCCGCCTGTTCCACCGCCTCATTCTTGGACCCTGGTCCCGTGGTCTCCTCAAGAAGCTGGACAAGAAAGTGAGGAATGCAATGAGGAGGTGGCTCGATCTACCACATGATACTCCACTCGGGTATTTCCATGCCCCTGTGGGAGAAGGCGGGCTCGGTGTGGTTTCTCTACGAGCCTCAATTCCATCTATGAGACTGAAGAGGCTGGACAACCTGCGATTCAGTGACCATCCGGAGTGTGCTGCTGCCCTGACAAAGCCCCTACTAACTGGGCTACGTCGAACATCACTGGAGGCATGCAGGTATCAAGGAAAGGAACTGCTGTCTAAGCAATCAGTGCAGAAGATGTGGGCCGCTCTGCTCCACAGGAGTAACGATGGAGCAGCACTTCGACAATCCAGGGACGTCCCGGGAGCGCACCGCTGGGTGTCCGAGGGAACAAGAATGCTCCCAGGTCGGCAGTATATCAACCTGCTAAAGCTGCGAGTAAACGCGCAGCCAACGCTGGAAAGGACGAGCCGGGGCCGCGGAGTCGACATCTCCTGCCGGGCGGGATGCGGTGCACCAGAGAGCCTGGGCCATGTTCTACAATGCTGTCATCGGGGCCACCGTAACCGGGTAAAGAGGCACGACAACCTCGCCCGTTATGTGTGCTCCCGTCTGCGACAGCTTCAGTGGACAGTCCTCTGGGAGCCTTACTTCATCCTGCCTGGTGGAGTGTTGAAACCAGACATTGTGGCCTTCAAGGAGCAGGACACCATCATCATCGATGCCCAGGTGGTGGGAACAAGGATGGACCTGGCGTTCCACCACAACCAGAAGGTGGAAAAATACTCCTGCCCCCTGCTTCACCAGGCTGCGAGAGACGGAAGGACAGGGACCCTGAAGACAACGAGCATCACCCTGAACTTCAGGGGGGTGTGGTCGGCGGAGAGTGCTAGAGACCTTCAAGGTCTGGGACTAAGTGCGAACGACCTTAAGCAGCTTTCGGTGCGATGCCTCCAGGGAGGCATGAGGTGTTTCTACGCCCACCGCAGTATGACCACTGCGGTGAGGATCGCGGGCGATGTGCCTTCATCTGGTGCGGTCCGCCGGAGTTAAGCCCCCACCCATAGGTTTGGTGGGAGAAACTGCGGGTGCCTCTGCCCTCTCAGAGTGTTAGGTGCGGGGGGGAGCTTGTGAGCCCCATCTCCTCGGAGTTATGTTGGCAACCAAACCCCCTTGTGTGAAAAAATAGCCAAATGCCTCGTCATCTAATTAGTGACGCGCATGAATGGATTAACGAGATTCCCGAGTAAGCTTGTATCGTTCTAATTCTTTCTTACCTATTTTCACGCGATATACAACTAAAAGAACCTATCGATTAGAACAATAAGATCATAGCGATCATTTTGACACTAAAATATCTACAAAAAACGTTTTTTTTTCATGAAATTGGCGATTGAAACCTCGGCTGACACGGCGGCCATTCCAGCAGCAGTGTCCGACTTCACTCGCCAATTTCAGGATTAAAGGCAATCAATCACTTCAACCACTCACCAAATTAGTGATCACAACATTATAGCGATCATTCCGCAACCAAAATTATTAAAATACAGCTAGTAGAGGTGAAATTATCGGAATGCAAGCTTGAGCGGTATAAGAAAGACACCAGCGAGTCTGTTCTTCTCAAAATCTGAATTTTGCAAACAAGCCGAAGAACACCGCTGAAACCGGTGTTCTTGATACAAAAGAGAATCTAATCACAGAAAACAGTCACTAACTAACACAAAAAAAAAAAATGAATGAAAACGAAAATGAAACAATGGAGATTTCTCCTCCCGCACTGATCCCGATGGATGTCCATCAAACAATCTTGGACATTCATCGGCATATCATACAGCTAGTCAGTGACGAGAAATCATGAATCACAAAAGATACAGCCAGCCAGATTCTGCAAAGCTTTGCGCAGATGATGACCATCTGCGCAAAGCAAGAAACAGAGAATGAATCCCTGCGGGCCAAACTAGAAGAAAGAACAAAATTCATGAGCTACGCAGATGCACTCAGGGGTCGGGTGACAGGGACGGAGGGGACTGGAGGGCCATCACATCTTGCAGGTGCCAGCGCTCAAGAACAGGCGCATCCTGCAGCCCTCACCCAAACCGATGCCGTTCCCACTCGCCCCGAGCATGTCATGCTCATCTACTTCCGAAATCCAACAGGAAACACAAATGCGTGTAATGACATCAAAGTATTAGTAAAAAAATACTTTAACCCGCAAAACCTAGGAATGGGCGATGTCACTCTCAAGGACATCAGAGAGGGACTAGCTGTACAATCAAACTCACTACAAGGATTACAAAACTTACAAAATGCGATAGAAGACCATGAATGTACCAAGGACATCCTGGTACTCAGACGCCCGAACAAACGTAAACCACAATTCAGAGTAATGGGAGTAGACCCAGATATTTTACCAGCAGAGTTCTCAGCCGCACTTTACAAACAAAATCCGGGACTTGTGGAAGATCTCAAAGACATCCAGCACCGCACATCCTACAAAGAAAAATCGGGAAACCTCACACACATCTTTGAGGTCAATCGCAAAAATTATAACAACTTTAAAGAGGAAAACAAATTAAGACTGGGATGGACATCGTGCACGATGTCGGAGAACTTCTACGTCCCAAGGTGCACCAAGTGCTGCACATACGGACATACAGCTGCGAAATGTCAGTCGCAGGAGACTTTCTGCACGATATGTGCAGCAGGCCATCCCGCGACACAATGTCAAATAAAGAACTATGAGGAGGGAAGGTGTCGCGCATGTAACATCAGAAGAAGAAACGCGAACCACCCTTTCGGAGCGAGGGAATGTGGAACCCTCGCGTTCCTAACCCAACGCCTTCGGGCAAACACAGAATACCCTTAAGAAAGTATGACAAACAAATTAGAAATAATACAAATTAATCTAGGGAAATCAAAAAACGCTACAAGTAACCTAATTCAAACCTATACTGAACTAGATTCACAACTAATATTTATACAAGAACCACATGTGGTAAACAACAGGATAATGGGTGTACCGTTGGGGGAGGTTCTGTATGCTTCTCGAAACGGTCCAAAATGCGCCATAGTGGTGCGAGACAAAACATGTACAAACTTTCCAATAATCACTGAAAGTGACCTAATAGTACTACAATGTACATTTAAAGATATTGAAATAAACATGATCTGCGTATACATTTCACCCACAGCGCATATTTCTGAATATCTAGCACGATTAA
Organism: Ixodes persulcatus; assembly: GCA_013358835.2. Lineage (NCBI taxonomy): Eukaryota > Metazoa > Arthropoda > Arachnida > Ixodida > Ixodidae > Ixodes > Ixodes persulcatus. Next base: position 91,670 of record JABSTQ010000082.1, on the reverse strand, counting down.
ACATAATGATGGTTAAATTAAAAGGTAAAAATTTAATCATAGCGGGAGATTTTAATGCTAAACATAGAGCATGGGGGGGAGATATCACAGATGATCGAGGAGAACAGTTAACCAACTTTTTCATATCACATGATATAACTGTAATAAACAACTCGCAATCATCACCCACATTTAGCACCGTTAACGGTAAAAGCTGGATAGATCTCTCGATAATCTCCCACTCACTATATAATAGCATAACACATTGGGAAGTATCAGATATAGATTCACTAAGTGATCACAAATATCTCACATATGACTATTTAGCAATAAACGGAATGTGCAAAAAAGACTAACAACTAAAGGATATTTAAAATTATTCTCTTTCATTAAAAATGATAATTGGTTTGAAAATTACACATATAGAAATTATTCAAAAGGTACCATAGAGCAAATTATTAACATAACTGGGGTCACACGAGAGGTCTTAATTGTTGGGGACAGCAACGTGGAGCGCATTGCCCAACCTTTCGTATCTGCAGCGAAGAACCCACAAAGTGCTGAGGTGATGTTCAACAGAAAGGCGACAGCAGAGAAGGTCCATACAATGATGAGTACGAGGAAGGGGCCCGGAAAATTCCTCGTATGTACATCATACATGTGGGGATTAATGACCTGCTGAAGGGACACCAGCCAGAGGATGTTGTAGAAGTTTTCCGTAAAAGATGGAGCTCACGTAAAGCATCGCTGACTATCTGCTCGGTGCCAGAGGTCGTGAGCAAAGGCAAGGCTGTACAGGCTGCGACGATGATGCTGAACGCTAAGATCAAGGGATTGTGCAGGAAGATACGTGCACGGTACGTTGACCTCAGTGCGGAGCTGAATGGCCACAACGCTATGGACAAAGATGGCGTGCACTACGGAGAAATGGGTGCTTGTGTGGTGTCCCAACAACTGGCACAAGTGGCAAGGCGTTTTTTAGAAGGCACTGTACAGAGAGGCGATGGAGGAACAGCAAGCCAATCGTGGAAAGCAGCAGAAAACCTGGAGCGGCACTACCAATGGAACCGCGAAGAGCAGAGGACGAAACCTCCTTTCGGCTTCAACGATGCATGCTCACCGAAAGAGCCACCGGACGACTGCATTTCGCCTGCTCAAGCCATCACGACATTCCTGTCGGCCAGATTCCAGGGCTCATCCATACACAAAGAGGCCCCAACAAAGTTTCCCGCAAGTGCGGCCCTACGGGAACACTGTAATAGACAACCCCTTTCCACACACCAGAGACGCGGAGGTGCGACAACAGCTGCCTTATCCTGCTGTGGCAAACTACACTCCGACACCCGGGCTCGAGCAGCAAGTTCGTTACGTAGACTCGAACATACACCTGCCACCGGCGACTGGAGTTCCAGGGTTATCACCACTGAGGTCCACACAGGCTGCACACAACAATCTTGCAGCGTTCGGATGGCCTCCCGAGATGCCCCCACTCCACCCTCAGCGCCAGACAGATTCAAGCGGGGGACTCCTGGTGCCTTCCTCGGGACCTTGGACCTCCCCAAAGACAGCACATGTCGCCCAGTTGTATACACATGTGGTGCCTCCCCTCCCCCTCCACGATCTGCGTGCCATCGTGACCGAGATGGTGAACCAGCAGCTGGACTACCACTGTCAACGGCAAAAGGTTTAAAAGCGCTTTCAGTGAGGAGGGTCAGGGGTAAGCGGGCCAATGTCAGAATCAGTAGTATTAAAAAAAGACGAAGGCGACGTAGACGCAGCAGACGACCGACAGAGGTGGTAGGATTTCTCAATCTCCAAGGAGCCCAACGGCAGCAAAAATGGGAAGAGTTGTTCAGCCAGTTGGAGGACGAAAAAATGATACTTTTTGGAGTAGCCGAGACGCACCTACGTGATCTGGAAGAAGCTCCAACCAACGAAAATTGGTGTTGGGCTGGACGCAATCGTGTGGAAGGGCAGCGCCGAGGTGGAGGAGTGGGCGTAGTGTGGCGCAATACATCAGTATGGCAGAAGGAGCCACGAGAGTGCTGGGACCATATTTGGGTGACAGGGGAGATAATATGTATCCCTGTAGCCGTTTGCATAGTGTACCTGTCGGTAGGAACTGCGCGCAGAGAAGAGAACCAGCGTTTAATGGCTTGTGTGGCAACCGATGCCAAGGCCCTTGCTGCTACAAGAGATTCTTATTATGGGTGACTTCAACGGACACCTGCATGAACTGGATGGACTGGAGGACGAGAATGGACGAATGATGATGCAGATGGCCGAAGATAACACTTTGGAGATAGTCAACCTTAGAGCCTCATGTGAAGGGCAATATACGTGGAGTGCCCGTGGAAGCAAAACTTGCATTGACTATGCCTTGGTTTCACAGAATCTGGCCCGCTACCTTGTCCACGCAGACATCGATGAAGCTGGTGACCATAGTGTTGGGAGCGACCACAACCGAATAAGGTTACAGTTCTCAAAGGCAACACGACAACTAAGAAAACAAAAGCCCCCTCGGACAGGCGGTTTCCGGCTATCCCCAACGGCAGCTGAGAAAGTTGTGGAGGAGTTCGAGAACAGCAGCAAGAGGGTGAGTGCGTCTGGATACGCAGAATATGTGGACGAATTAAAGCGCCTCATCAAGCAGCATTCTACAAAAGAACGAGGTGGACGACGACAAAGAAAGCGATGGTGGGACGCGGAAGTACAAGCCGCTATCAGATTGCGACAAGAGCTGAACAGGGAGCACCGCACGGTCCTTCTTGGCGGCCACAGTGACCAAGTTCCTTTAAAGGCGAGCGCCTATCCAGAGACCTTGCCCGTGCCTAGATCTGGCAGATCTGGGGACAACGCCAGCGTAGGGAAAAACCGCTCGTAGGGAATCCGTTCGCGTGGTGGTGATGATGATGATAATTATGTCAAATAACACCTGAGACTGGTGGAAGAAATTGGACACTTTTTAGTAGAAGAGGAGCAGACACAGAAAGGGACGTCTCAAACTCAACTAACTGGTTTATTTCTCGACCATCCTATATCATGATACGCACGTTCACGTGCGAGCGCCTATCCAATCACAGCCGTGTCCGGTGTGCCGCGGTGGCGCGTTTGAACCGCAGGTTTGAACTGTTTCGTTAATCATGGCTGCTATCCGAGGTATTATAATTGGCGACAGTCAGATGAAATTCCTGGAGCGCGACAGGCTTCGCCTCGTCCCGAGCGTGCAGGTGTGCACGTTCAGCTTTCCTGGTGCGTCCACACGGACGCTGCCCGGCGAAGTTGAACGTTTACACCTGCACGCAACGGACTTCATCGCCGTCTACGTGGGCGGCAACGACCTATATGGCGGGGATTCCGCGGAAGCTATTTCTTCACGGATCGAGGTGCGTTTCACTTTGTGTCCTCTCTTCCTGTACTCTGTCCATATAATTGCATTCAAATATTAATGTCCCGCTGTGGTTGCCTGCTGGTATTGTAATCGAGCGGCTATATCAGGGTGGTTTCTCTCTGTCTTTGACTTCCTGTGGGTGGACCTTGCAAGTCAAATTCTTGATGCTATGGGTTGCACGTGACGTCATTCAAAGAGCGCTCCGATGACCACCAGAGAAGAGGGGAAGAGGAGCTCCCCTTTTATCAGGATCCTCTTTTGTGCCTCCCGGATTTGCACAGACGTCGCTATTCTCCTCCCAAGGTTAACCCGTCACTCAAAATTCTTACAAAAGCAGCTTCCCTCTCCTCTTAGATGGTGGTCAAAAGTATGCGATGTGACGGCAGTGCAACCCATGTATACATACTGAATGTATTACTAGAGTACTGTAGTATTACCATTCAAATATCTTTTGCAGGAAAATGTAATTTCAGTGCACTATTGGATGATGGCAGTTTTTGTTTTTTTTAATAGAAGTAGATGAGAAGTTGTAAATTTAATTTCAGTCTTTACAATTTGCACAAAAGCACAACTCCAAAATGGCTGTTCAAAATTTTTCAATTTGCGTGTTAAACAATTTTTGAATATACCAATCATACATACTCGAAACCATCTGAAAAATGCTGATTTTAAATAGCTGCAAGAGTTTTGTGCTATTGACAGTAGCACAAAACTCTTGAAGTAGTTTTTTATGCAACAGTTTTCTAATTAGTGAATTAAGCTGCTTGACATTCTAATGGCACTGCTTGCATAAGCATGCTGGATAGCACAGCAGGGATTTTCAGCTCACTTTCATAACAATAAATAAGAAAAAGGTACAGACACATGCTTTAAGACTCCTCACATCACTAAGCTTGTAGAACAATGTCTAAGATTCAGTCACTGGAGAAATTTAAGTACACCAGATTTCAATACTTGTATGGCAGTAGGTATGGCGACTTTCAGGCATACTATGTGCAGTGCAGAGTACTGAATGTACTCTGCAGAGTGGTGAGTACAACAATTGTTTACATGGCATTTTTCTTCAATGCAGTCATATTTAATAAATAAGTTAGAAGGTGTACAAAACAAAGCTACTTGTTTCATTTTTACATAACTATGCTCGTGCAAATATTTCAACACTAAAAGCAGGTTAGCCTTCCCCACACCGCCGTAATATGTGTAGACTGTCCACTCTTTATATAGGGTGATCCAAGTCACCAGGCTCAATCTAAAATGGACCGTAAAAATTGACGCCTGCACGTAGCAATCTAAACTTTTCGTCAAAGGTGTATTGCACAGGTCGGTTTTTTCTTGTAAAATTACAATGTGTAGCTCTTTTTCTGTAAAAAATAGGGCTAAGAAACTTGCCACGGTCTACGGCAGGCAGCGACGCAGACGACCAAGTCGAATAGCAGGGTGTGTTCGGCGTTCGTATATAGATGGCGTGGGGAGCAGCATCCAAAGGTGTAGTCCAGTGAAAGAAAGCAGATGATATGCTGACATAATCCGTTGGCAGCAAAAGCCCCGTTGCTATGCAGACACATTTTTTTTTTTTACTTTATGTTTTGCATTTATTGTCCGTATTTATTTTTTAACCAAACATTTACATTTCAAAAAGATTATGTTCATTTTAATAAACCACGGTGGTCACGAGCCATCGTGATAAGGAGGTAGCGCCATCTACAATACAAGCGCCAAACACACCCCGCTACTCGACTTGGTCGTCTGCGATGCTGCCTGCCATAAACCCTGGCAAGTTCCTTGGCCCTATTTTTTTTTTACAGAAAGAGAGCCACGCTTTGTAATTTAACAAGAAAAAACCGACTAGTGAAGTACACCTTTCATGAAAAGTTTAGATTGCTATGTGCAGGCGTCGATTTTTACGGTCCATTTTAGATCGAGCCTGGTGACCTGGGTCACCCTTTATATGGGCGACCTGCTTCTTATATTTCCTCACGCAGGGACAATTTGAACAAGCTCTTCCCTACCACTTCCAGAACTAACATCTCTAAATTATCTCCTCAACATTTTTTAGTGTTCAAGGGGATTTCCTTCCCTGACATTATTTTTAGAACGGAAGACCCAAATAGATTTTGAACCACACTTGCAGCTTTCCTTGATATGTAAAACCTCACTAGCAGCATTGATATCCTATGGATGTCCAACGGACATCCATCAGATGTTATGACATCCTGAGGATTTCTGGAGGACCATGTGTGCTGTTAGGGTTAATGCTTATTTTTACTGTGTGTGCTCCTCACATTATTTTGTTTGCATTTTTTATTGTCCTCCATATATAAATGAAATAAAGGTCTTTTCACAGGACTAGGGCACTCCTATACTCGATTTTGTGTTGCTGCATTGGTTTCAGGAGTGCAAAAGCATCTCATGCACAGTCTTTGGTATATTTTTAGCAAAGTAACATCAGGACAGTTCCAATCCAATCTTCAAAAATTTTCAGGGCAGTGTGGAAGTGAGGTTGAAAAGAGTGTATTAGTAGTATTTTGGAGCTGTGTTCTTGCTAGTGATGCAAAACTATTGATAGATTGACTATCGATACTATTGATAGTTTTTCGATAGTCGACTATCGATAGACTATTGATACCTTTTTTCCTATCGATAGTCAGGTTTCTGGCGACTATCGATACTATCAATAGTTTTGCACCACTAGCAGCGGGTCCCTCTTTGTCTGCTTGTCTTCGAGGTTCAGCCAGATTCAGCGGGCTACCGGATAGTTTAGGTTTGCAACAGTGGGGGACTTTTGTTTTTCTTTTTTTGTTTGTTCCACGGTAGAAAGGGCGACGACTCTTACAGAAGGCGCCAGCTAATGCTGCCGAGGCTGGCGCCGTATGCTCCGCAGTCTGTGTGCGCGACGCAAAGTTTCGTGTGCGCTTGTATTATTCGCTTGCGGAGCGAACACAGTTGCCGCACCGCCGCTCGCCTCTCTTTCTCTTCTCTCCGGCCAAACACCCGTCTTCGTCATCACTGAAGGCTGAACCAAAGTTGGGGTGGTAAGTGCTTGGGCTAGTTGGTGTTCCATTTAAAAAATAAAGTGAGAAAAAGAGAAGAGGGAGCGACGTAAAGTACTAGTGTCGCAAAACTATCAATAGTAAACCGTTGACAGTACTATTGATAGGTTTACGATAGTTTTCTGATAGTCGATTAACAATAATTTTCCGATAGTCGACTATCGATAGTACTATCCATAGCTTTTCAATAGTGGACTATCGATAGTACTATCAATAGTTTTTCGATAGTCGACTATCGATATCGATAGTTTTTTTGACTATCGATAGTCGGATTTCTGGCAAATATCGATACTATCGATAGTTTCGCACCACTAGTTCTTGCTCCACAATATACCGTAAAATCCCGAGAGATGCCCCACCCGCAAAAGATAGCCCAACCCTATTTTTGGCTTGGTTTGCTATATTTTTTTAAACACCGAAAGATAGCCCATTCCTATTAATCGTAGTACTGGGATCAGTGATGGCCTCGGCGTAAATGGGGCTAGTTAGCTATGGTTGGATATACGCGAACATTGCTGACTGGGAAGTAGATATTTTTGCTTCGTTGCCGGAAGGGACACAACCTTAAAATATCAATTTTTTAAACTTTTCTTGATTGTACATTGAAAGTTAGCCCACTCCATATTTTCACCCGATTCGCTCTTCATGTTAGGTGGGCTATTTCTCGGGATTTTACGGTAGGCTTATCCTAAATTTGGGGCATCAGAGTAACATTCTAACCAATGAAAGAGGGTTTTTCTAATTAATAGTTATGTCCTAATGCTCAAAGTAAGTTTGTAGGCTCTTTTCATTTGATGAGAGTTTGTGATTACAGATGAGTGGCCTTATCATTTGCCTGGTGTGGCCTTGCTATCTTCACATATTCGGGAGATGTGTGCCAATGTTTTGGGCCTGCCACTCAAAAGTGATCGAGCACCGCCTTGCAACCTTTCTCCCTTCCTCACGCCCAACTTGAAACAAACATACTTAATAATGGGCAGTATCTGGTCTCACTGTATTCAAGCCTGGCTTTACCGGCCGCTTGTTTTGATGGTGGTCATTTCTGTGCTAGTTTTGCGCATGCACCCTTTTTTTATTCAGGACCTCTGTGAGGCCCCGGGACCCCCCAGGGCCCCACAACCCCCACTTTGCGCTCCTCTGGTCCATGTGCTTCAAATTTTGTCACAGCTAAGTGCACCATTTTGTGTACTGCAATTAACTTGATTAGCAATAGCAGAGTTTTGCTTTGTCCTATGCATAAGTCAATGTCCTTTCCACTTTTCAGGAGCTTGTGACCACCCTGAAAGGCCTGACGAGCCACGTGCTCGTTTTCAAGTTGGTGCCTCGGGGTGAGCCTTTAGGGCATGCCAGGGAGGGCGAGAGGCTGTTTCTGAACAGCCTCCTAGTACGGGAGTTCGTTGTCCTCGGCGTTACCATCGTGAATGTCCACGTAAGTACATGGAACTTGCACCCCTGGTGCACTGTCCTTTTGAGTTACATGTGACATGCCCCTTGTGACGAGATGTCATCTTCCATGTTATTGGTAGCCAGGTATTCATGATACCTCTGGAATGCTGTTCATTGAGTGACAGGGTTGGCAGATAAAACCTAAAAAGCATTTGAAATGACAAATACTGGAGTACACAGCAGTGACGGCTAAAGTACTGATACTAAAATACATTTATTAAAGGAGCATTGCAAAACTACTCAAATACGTATGACTAAAAAATAGGTGACAAAGTATGTTGGAATATGTTTTACTTGAAGGAGAAATCCTGATACCGAAATATGGGGGGCAGTTAGTTCATCGAACGACGTTTCATTGACAGTTTGTTTCATCAACAGTTTGTTACATCGACAGCTCAGATAAGATTTTTTTTTTTGTAGTGACTCCTCGCAGAATGTTGCTGCGAAGCAGCTTGAGTGGGTGGGCCAGGTGTGTTAATATTTCTGTAGCGAGCCACCACAGACTGTTGCTGCGAAACGATGTGGACGGGCGGGCCAGGTAAGTTAACGCGTGCCCCAGTGACACTCACAACGAAACATCACAACACCTTACGGTTAGCGTAACGATTGTCGATGGCATGTCAGTGTCGATGAAATGTTTATCAATAATATGTCGTTTGATTAAAAGTTGTCGATGAGATGTTTGTCAATGAAACAAAACAGATCCCGAAATGTATGTTGCCACAGTAGCGGGGTTTGCTGTAAAATGAAGCAAAAAGTTAGAGTCTGGGTGTAGCGAGCTCTATATTTTGTCACAGGTGTATTGCAGTGGTCGATGTAACAGCTGAAAGTTGAAGGCACAGATTTGTTTGTGCGAAAAATCAGAAGAATGTATGCCAGATTTTCAGTTATGGGGGCTGATGTTGACGGCCGAGGGTTGTGTTTGGTTCTCATGTTGAGAGGTGGCACAGCACGTCACGGAAAGTAGACCGCACTGTGGAGCAACGGATCTACGGCAGGGTGTCTCGACCCCAATTGCGTTTTTCTGTTGTGGCTTTCATGTTTGCATGCATGGCTATATTGTCACGAATGACAAATGATGAGGCGGTGAATAACTGAAGAAAGTAAACGTTTAATGGGGCAAACTTGTGCCCAAAACAAAATAGAGAAAGGCTAGCGTCGCAGGGGTCGGTGTCGGCGAAGCAGCAGGATGAAGCGCTGGGAAGAGACTGACTCCGCTCGCCATGCGGAGTCCCTTTTGTAGCCGCGTAAATCTCTGGAACATTCGGCCAAGAAATATCGGCGTGTAGAACATTCGTAACTCGATCAGACAAGAAAGTTCTGGAATTTGCGAGAACGCCGAGTAGAAAGAATAAATGAAAGAACATTTTGCTACTTGAAATCAAACCCAAATCTTCCGTGCAACAATCAAGCATGGTAACTATTCGGCCACGTACGCGCTCGCTCAGCGACGTGCGTGGCAATATTAGAAGAAAGCTGTGTTAGAGCAAGATTATCTTCAGCCTCATCGGACTCGCCATCGCAGGTTTTTCTAATTGCAGCACTTTGCTCCATCTCTCAAAAGAAGCATCAAACGTTGCTTTTAGCAATCTGCATCCTGATGCAGGTTGCTAATGCTTTGCAAAAACAAAGCTGCACCTTTCAATTCCACAAGCTAACATCCATCGCTAATGTAGCTTGACAGAACCTTCAAGCTTGCCTTATGCAGGTGCCACTCTTTCTAGAGAATTCTACAGCTAGCTCCGCTATTGATATCACTTAATACATGCTATGAGATATTCTTAATGTCATCTTCCGTGTTATTGACAACCAGGTATTCATGATACCAAGGAAGATCACTCCAGCCATGTATATTACTTTTTACATATAGTATGCAAGCAACACAGACCACAAGAACAATTGTTCTGCTCACTTACATTTGTGGATGAGCTTTTCAAATGGTGTCCAATCAGTTAGCACCTGTCAATTTGGGCGGAGCATTATGTTAGCAACTGAAAATATGCTCTTGACAGGTGCTGATAAAAATGGTGTTCTCTGGTTTGTTTGTCTTCTAATCTTTGTCCATGCTTTATGCATTGTTTGTTTTACTATGGTCAACCAGCTTGAATAATTGTCAACGCCAACTTCATCTCCACATCAGTTTTTGGTCCTCCTAAATTATCTTGAGGTGTCTCCATGCTCTGGTTTGGTTAGGTTGCCTTTTGAGCATTTCATTGTATTAGAAAGCATAAACTCTGCTCCCCTCCGTCGATATGGCACGAAAGTGCAGAGCACACATGTAAACCTCGTGCTTGCAGTGCCTTAGATGTTTAGAATCTAGATGAAGTCTCAAGGAAAACATTTGTTATTCTTATAAAAAAGAAAATAGCATCACCTGTTGATTAACCTTATAATGCTTTACATTTTTGAAGTGCACCTTATACGAAACAGTTTCTTATTTATTATTTTATCATAAAGAGAATTGACACTGTTGTCTTATTCACTGACCTTGTTGCAAACCATGCAAAAGGCACAAAGCAGTACGTGATGAGGTGCACTCATCATAAACCACAAAATGGCAGATAACTCATGACAAGCTGAGCTTATTATAAGCCGTTAAGAGGTTACGTAAACAATTAATTATACCCTGAGGATCCTCATGGACAGAGACAAAATGTTCTGATCAGATCCGAATCCGCAAGGTAACAAAGCCTCAGTGGCCCCTTCGCTACAGTCTCCACTCATCTCAAGCAAAAAGAAATAGCTTTATTTTTTGTTTGCAGTTCATTGATTCATTGAAAACATTAACGAGCTACATTGGCTTTTGATTGTGTTTTTATACCTTGAACACACCCTTAATGAATTTTACTTAATAAATATAAATAGTTTATAACTAGGCCATATATCCTCCGGTGTTTATTTATGAGAAAAATTGGCGGATGTTTTTCATAGTTTATTTATTTTTCAAACATTGGTGTCTTTCGACCGGGATTGGGCCAAAACACTCAATGTACTTGGAAATACAAATGCTGCGATACATAAAAATAGCTAAAATAGTGATACATAAATATATCTGTAAAAATGTATTGTGATATGCATCGGAAATACATTTTAACGAGGAGCGAAATGTATTTGGAAATACAAATGCAGGAATACCTCTTAGGGATGGCAGAAACACAGATACTGAAATAGTGACACTGAAATATATTTTTCCAATATGCAATTTTAATATGCAAAGGTGCAAGCGAGCTGGACAAGAATGACGAAAATAATCTTTGGAGAAGGAAAATAATCCCTTCTCCAGGGATTATTTTTGTCATTCTTGTCCAGCTCGCTTGTACCTTTGCATTTTATTGCATTATAATCTTAACCTTAAATTGCAAGCTTCACCCTTGTTGTTGTTAGACTGGTGGCAGCTGAGAAAACCCGTTTGCTCTGCTGACGTCTAACCCCTGGTTAGCTCAGTTGGTAGAGCACTCCACCTGTAATGGAGAGGTCCCGGGTTCGATACCCGGACCAGGCGGATTTTTTCGGTCGCGCACCAGTCACCTAGCTGTGTTTGGAGATTTGTGTTTGTCCTTTGTCCCTCTTGTTCCCCTCCACCAGGGATTATTTTCGTCATTGCTTTCACAGCTGGGAATCACATTTCTTCATTAAGAAATGTGCCACTCACAGCACATTTCTTATCTTCACAGAATAGAGAAGAGGTCGCATAGACAAATAGTTCTGATAATTGGAATGTACCTTGGTCAGCATAGTAACAATGCCCCAACGTCACCTTAAAAGTAAAAAAAAAAAAAGACGTCCATATATTTATTTATTTTTTTAGTGGGGGGAGGGGAGAAAGGGGGGATGGGGTGGTGGGGGGTGGAGGGAATAAAAGAAGCATGGTGTAAAACATTCTTCAGTTTTGCAGAATAAAGAAGAGGGTTGCTAAGATCCAAGTTAAATTGTTCCAGACAAACCTAGGTTTGCGTGATAGCAAAGGCACAGCATACTTTTCATAACGCCCTCTGGCCTTCTCTAGCAAAACAAAAATGTTGCCGTCTTTCTTATCCAGAGGGGGTAATTATTTCTCAAGAAATGTAACAAAATACATCCCGTCTTGACTGTAGTGGAGTACCAAGAAATATCCCAAATGCATTTCGATACAGAAATACAGATAATAGTGAAAACAAATGTGTTGCAATACAGAAATGGAGACACAAAATGTATTTCTGAAATACTATTGCGATACATTTGTATTGCGATACTGCACAACCCTGCTTTCGACTTGTTGGCTCATGTGGACACTAAAAACAACGATGATCGGTAAAAAAAAGTTGTTATGGGACAAGTTGCTTCTTTATCTGCCGTCTTCCAACATGAATCAACAAGGGCATTGTGACTGTTGGTAGTAACCGTCTGACTTACCTCTTGGGCCCCTTTCTTCCAAGGTCAGTGATTTCACTGATTGGAGAGCACAGTTTGCTTAATTCTTGGTAGCAACACAGGCTCAGCAAATGCCTAGAATTGGCGGTTTCAACCAAAATAGTAATCGCCTAGCACCAAATCGTCCCCAAAACCGGTGTTTTTTTTGGTTTGAACCGATTTTGCATTTTCGTCATCGGCGGATGTTTTCTCAGTATTTTTAGATTAAAACTGGAAAGTACACAGCCTACCTATAACTAGGGTTCTGTGTTTTCTGAGAATTTTTTTTCTCGAATTTGGGGGTATTTTGTTCTTTTTTTTTGGGGGGGGGGGGGATAATTTTTCCTGCAGATTTGGTGTTTTTTGTGTAAATTGGTTATGACTTCAACCAATTTACACAAAAAACACCAAATCTGTGGGAAAAATTAGACACCAAAGAAGAAATACCCCCCAAATTCGAGAAAAAAACAAAGAAACTCCGAAAACACTGAACCCTATTTATAACTAAAAATCAGCGTTTTCGTTTTTCTTTTTTTTTTTTTTAATTCGGCATACATTTATTGGTTTTTATTTCAAAATTCAGTATCTGGTCTTTGTCAGTTAATATATTGTACACCAGAAAAAAAATTTTTATTTTTCGGTGAAATGTATATTTTTACACCTGTTCTTTTATAAGCACTCAGCGATGGATACAGTTGTAGACAGGTCAAAAAAGCATGTGTTTACCCTAAAATACCGGGCAAGCGCCCACTCAAAATTTTGAGATAATCAAGAAAAAATGGGGGATGGGCGCTTGTCCGGTCATCAATTCTACATATCAATGTACTGTGCATATTTTCTCAGATCTTACAAATTCGGGTATGGGCGCTTAATGTGGTATGGGCAGATGCACGGTATTCTACGGTAAGTAAGGAAGTTCCTAGGAAGTTTTAAAATAAAAAAAATGGGTAATTACCTATGTCAGGAATATAACAAGGTGCATATTTTCTCAGATCTTACAAATTCGGGTATGGGCGCTTAATGTGGTATCGGCGGATGCACGGTATTCTACGGTAGGTCAGTAAGTTCCTAGGAACTTTTATAATCCAAAAAATGGGTAATTACCTATGTCGGGAATGTAACAAGACAGATTAAAAAGAGAGTACACTATTTGTGAAAGTAACATGTACAGAAGGCACTTTTAAACTTTGACAGAGTTTGAAACTGCCTCTATGCATTGGGAAGTTCTGAAACATTTTCAATAAGAAACAATCCAAATAACTTCTTAAAATCACAGTGAACTCGGCACACAGAAACCGATCCCCAAGGAGAGCAGAGATTTAACCCAGAAGGAGAGCCCAAACACTGCACCTTAATGTCTGTGTTTACAGTTAGATGCTCCCCTGACTAAACAAAGGGGGACCCCGATAATAAGCAACCAGCCCCATAAAAAATTTGCGATGAGTTAACAACCCCCACTCCCCACGCACGCACACACCCACACACAAAAAAAGATAGCTGCACAATTAGGTCTAAAATACTGACCCCTACCTAAACCTATAATGTTCATTGATTGCTTCCAAGCTAGACATGTGTGTCCTGTGTGGTTGCAAGGAGGGGCCACAACCCAGCTTTGTATTGTGCTTTTAATTAATTAATTCGCTGATGTTTCAGCACCTGTTCCTCAGCCGAGGCAACGTGGTGAACCTTGGCAAGTTGGCTTTTGACAAGTACCACGTGTGCCGCGTCCGTGGCATCCAGTGTCTCGCATTTGCGCTCAGCAAGGCACTGTCAAAACTTTTTGGGAGTTCAACCCTGGGTGGGTGCCGTGCCCCGTTCCGACGTTTCCGGGTCCACAGGTGTGCGAGATGTGGAGCCTGTGGCCACTGGGGAGGTGTATGTGTTCAATTTGCCGCACTTCAGCCCTAGAAGTTATCTCCGAATTCACCAACCTCATTCCAATTGAGGCACCCCTCCACTTCCTCAAGGAAGGCGCGAGGGCGGGTGCTGGCCAGTCGCGCCGACGGATAGGCGGCCTAGGCTGCTTAGCCGTCCTTGCAATTGGCCAGCGCCGTCCCTCGTGCCTTCCTTGAGGAAGTGGAGGGGTGCCTCAATTGGAATGAGGTTTGTGAATTCGGCGGTTAGTGTCCCCTTTTTCCCCTATGTGCAATCCCAGCCAATATGAGCCAGGATGAAAAGTTTTCTACAAGAACCTTTCTAATGCGTTATTTCAAAGTTTGTTTATTTCTAAAGAGCATCTCAGTGGCCGCATTTTGATGTGTCATAATGCACTGCTGTAAAATCCCGAAAGATCCCCCACCCCCGAGAGGTAACCCACCCCTATTTTTGGCTTGATTTTTTTTTTTTTTTTTTTAACACGAAAAGATAGCTTATTTTTAGTAATAGTAGTGTTGGGATCATTGATGGCCTCGGCACAAATGTGGCTAGTTAGCTATGGCGGGATATAAGTGAATGTTGCTGACTGGGAAGTTCATACATAAACCTGCGGATTTTATAGTATATGCCAAATAGCTTTAAAAATAAAGGGATTTGCAGAGATGCTTCGAAAATCATCACTTATTTGCAGAGATGCTTCGAAAATCATCACTTTTCTCGTAGTAAAGAAAGAATTCAGGGCCATAGAAGGGCTGCAACAAAGTGTGTAGTTGGGCTAGTTGGTTGGTCATTTTGAAATGGTATCTATCTGCTTCTTTTTATGTTTACTTACTGTACCATGCACAAGTAAAATTTTCATCGGACACCATTGGTTGGGTAGCTTACGAACCATGTC
Source organism: Ixodes persulcatus (assembly GCA_013358835.2). NCBI lineage: Eukaryota > Metazoa > Arthropoda > Arachnida > Ixodida > Ixodidae > Ixodes > Ixodes persulcatus. The sequence continues at coordinate 76,645 of JABSTQ010000082.1, read as the reverse complement.
GCTGATTGTCATTGTTGATGAGCACTTTTTCCCATAAGAAGAAACAAAGTCGATCAAAGCATCAGGCAAAAAGTTCAATGCCTAATTATGAATGTTACAAAAGGAATATTTGTAAGCCTTTTTTCAGCTTAGGCTGTTCTAGATAGTTCAGTTTTATTTTCTTAAAAATTGCTTTGAGAAGCTGTTTACAGACGGGTGCACATTATACACCCGGGGTTCCCAAACCGGGTTCCGTAGGCTGGTCTTTTGGATTCTGCAAGCACCCAATTATATATTTCATATTTTTTATGAGAAAATGAACTGCATATTTGTACTCAAATGCTATGTATACCGTGCGCTCACCACTAAGTGTTGTAACATCTAAAAAAATGTGGACAGTAGAAATAGAGATAATATTGATAGCATATCAAGTGCCCATGTCCCACTTTTTTTGCGATGATCTCCGGATTTGTAGAGGGTGCTTGAGCGGTACTTTACGACATATTTTAGGGTTGTGCAAATATTCTAAAATTCAGAATATTGAAGCGAATGACGCCATATTCTACTCGCACTTTGAATTGGTGATGAGTATTCGGCAACTTTGAATATTTTCAAAGTATTCCTTCACCGCTATACACCGCCGCTATGCGCCAGTGTATAGCGGTGAAGCGTGCGTGGCGGAGCAAAGCACTGAAACTTTTGTGAGCACGATGGTGCGAAGCGGTGAAGCATGACATGCCTGGTGCAGCGTGCAGTGATGTGATTGGCCTAAGCCATTTTGGCGCACGTTTCGGAGCAACCAAAACAGTGTTTTGGAGCAGCAAATGTGGCCTTTGGAGCAACCAAAACAGTGTTTTGGAGCTGCAAAAGCGGCTTTTGGAGCAGCCAAGACAGTGTTTCGGAGCAGCAAAAGTGGGTTTTGGAGCAGATATTCTTAGGGAAATAAAAATATTCGTTTTAAGTGCAGTACAAACGAAGGGCACTTTGTGTTGTGTTGTGTTCTGATGTGACATGTTGTGACGGAACTCGCGGCTTGTGTTTTTACTGCTCAGACATCAAACAAGTGTACAGTGCTGTAGGCGTTGCCAAGCAACTTCGAAAAACCGCTTGCCACCGTTTCACTGGTTCCCGACGTGCAAGAGTTTCGTCAAAAGTAAGCAAACGTAAAACAATGAATTGCAAGCGTCCCAGCTGGTGCCTCAGTCACGCAATCATGTTCGCATGCACGTGACGCCAACTTCGGCAGGCTTGCTGTTAAACATGCTTCGTCGCGCGAGCGCAGACAACGGCTGTCCAATCGAAACCGAAACCATGCCACTCAGCTCCGTCGCTATCTTATCCCCAAAAGTGTACACAAAATGTAACTTTCGAGCATGCGACAAAAACAGTCCAGTGGCGCGTTTTTGCCAGGCCGGCAAACAAGGTACAAGTTAAACACACAAAAAATAAAGAACCTGTGTGCATCGATGCAAGACATTGTGAGTCAGCCTCAAAACGTTCTTGGAGCGTTTTGAGCAACGACTCAACTCGACACAAACAAGCGCGCTGTGCGGGTTCAGCTTGCAGACATTGCCTTCTTTGCTTCAGCTCACTTCACTTCACCAACTTTCTTTCACGGCAGAATTTTCACGTACCGAGGTCCCTCTCGAAAGAGGCCCACTTAGAGGAATCTAGATAATCAATATTTTGACAGAGCAGTCTTTGAATTAAAGATGAATTTTTGTAGTAACGTATGATTTAAACAAGAACAGGAATGTTTATGAACATGCGGCGGTACTTAGTTTCATTTTAGAAAGTACCATATCTGCAGTGATGTGGGGACGGCAACATTCGACGTCGCGCGACCACGGTGACTGAAAGGCAGTGACCAAATATGGTTTCCCCACAACCGTTGCTTCAGCTCACGAAGTAACTCCTGCCACGCAAAAACGTGGTTTCGTTTCACAGCATGACGGCATGGCTGGTACCCGGCACGCTAGCGTCGGAGCGTCTGCACACATCCGCGTCTATCGCTGAAAATATAAAAAAAAAAAGAGACGACAGACGAGACCTAAAAGACGAGAGCGCGAAACGCGAGACGCCAGGAGAACCATGCAAAACCGGGTGGACAATTGATGGACGGTACTTTGTGTCAGGCGGCCGCTTGCGCCACATAACACACGCCTGCTCAATTACTGTTCTCAGTTTAGCTTCGGTTTTAAAAGGCGACCTAAATTAGTCCTTTGGCGCAGGCTTGGCGCAGATTACCCATATTTTGGCGAAATGTAGCAGGATGTAGCAGGGTTAGCCTCTTGGCGCAGTTTGGCGCAATGTGCGCAGCAATCACATCACTGAGCGTGAATGCTGCGGTATCAAGGATTGTGGAAGGGGCGCAAGGCAAAGGTGGGTTCCTTGTTACCAGAAAGCTTCTGAACACTTGTTTGTAAAGGCTGTCTGAAGGTACTGGATAATGCATTAAAATCAACCGGAACAATCAGCGCCTGCATGTAACAGGCCAGCATTTCACCATGTCCCTTTTGTCGCCCCAGGGGCAGGGCCAGATCACCTATATTCAAACTGCTCAAATGAAGAGGGCCCTCTGTGAGGGGATCCCCCCTGACAGGGGGCGTGTTGGAAACCTTACTCGACTGGATCCCAGCTACTCCTGGGGGTCATATCACGTGACAATTCAAGCTGAGCAACGCTGGACGCAGGTAGGTTTTCGAACACCAAGGTATGAAACTGTTACTCTGGAGTGAGATTGGTTAAATTTCGGAACACGGCCTGGTCGATCACAACCGCTGGCCATTGCTGAATCAAAAGCAGCTGGCGTTGGCACGAGAGCGCTCGACACAGAACACGCAGAGCGGTCTGTGTTAACCGTTGCGTACATCGTATAGATATTTTTTTTCTGCGTCTACTCTTCGCCGGGATATTCTGCAGGCTTGATTTGAAACAGAATGATACAGTATTCATGCCCATGGCGACTCCAAGACACGTGATGCTCAGCTCGAGCGGATGCTATGAAGCTCTGTTCGCTCAGGAAATTAGGGTTGCCCTGAGGGTCTGAAAGTTTAGGAAGAACTAGCAGAGACATGGGTTATGTTTGAAGACTATGGGTATGACTGCAACAGTCGTAGCTTAATTCATGGACAGAGTGTTGCGATGCTTCAATGCCATCAGAAGAACGCTACATAATCAGACGCTCACATTGAATGAAGCTTTAAACCTGACGAAATCATTGAGTGATTTTGTATCCGGTGTAAGAGAGAGATTCAATGAAATGAAACAGGCAGCGAAGGAAACATCGGGAACTACGTATAAAGCAACAATCAAAAGAAAGCAAACCGATCGGCACAAATGACAACCTTCAGCCTCAAGATGCCTCATTGAACTTCCTTTGTGATACCAATCTTGGCATGATTGACAACCTTCTGCATTCATTTAAAACCCGTTTCAGTGCTTACAGCAAAGTCAGCTCACAGTTCACTGTTATTGCTGACCGGGGCACATTTTTGCCCAAACGGGTGATTCCAGGCAATGAATAAATCTGGTCTATCGGACAACTTCCCCAACGAACTAGAACAGTTTCTTTTATTTGCCAGAAAGGAAGGCTTCCGTAAGAAATATTCCAAAACTGTAGTCTGAGAAAAGCTTCAAGGCTCATTTCTAGGTGTTCATATACCCATTCTAGATTTTTATTTGTTTATGGTTACAAACTGCAGGGGTGAACAATCTCTCAGTAGGCCCAAATTGACATAACAAAGACTTCGATCAATGATGGCCAATGACCGCCTCAGTGAATCGTCGTTGCGGAGTGTGCAGACGAATAGTCTCCGTCAGGTCGAAGTCGAAAAGTTTATAATCACGATTTGAACAAAAGACCCGGAAGATCCTGTGAAATGTAGACATGATACCAGCTTCATTGTAAATTGTAAATAATGCTGAAGACTATGGTTGTGCATATATTCATAACTTTTAAATATTGAAGCGAATAATTCCATATTCGATTCATACTTGATTCGAATAGGATCATTCGGTAATTTTGAATATTTTCGAAGTTTGAAAATAGGTCTGCGAAATCTTAAGCCCCCCCCCCCCAAGAAAATTAAGATGCTTTACCGTAGTCCTGTCGTGTAAAGTGTGAAGCTTCATGCAAGCATGTCGGCGAAGCTTTGTGCGAGCGCGCCAGTGCGAACCGAAGCTTGGCATCCCCGACCGAGCTCGAGCGCTACACCGTGGAGGCATACTTGGTTGAAATTATAATCTTATGTTATAGTGCCTAAAGGAAACTGGCTTTGTAGTTTCACAGAAGCCGCCATCCTGCCATTTTTACGAAGTATCTCCTCACAACCTTTTAGCTTGTTGTTCTCAACTGGTGTCAGCTGCTTGTGCAAGCTGATGAAGCATTTGGAGAAGATAACTATTCTGGTAGTTGGGACGATGACATGGCATGCCCAGTTGAAAATTTAACGGGATACATTATTCCCTTGCATGTATTGTGAGACCAGGAATATATTTTTACGTGTATTTCGATGCTGAATTACAAGTACTGACCCAAAATCTGGTGTCCTCTATATTGTTACAATATTGTGACTAGCCCCCCATAATCAGCTGAAGTAGGGTGGTAGATTGGGCTAGTTGTTAAGAGTCAAAGTAATCATGATGGAAAAAAGCCTCCGTTACAAAACAAAGCGAAAAAAAAAAATTTCTTTATTCATACATTGGAGTTTAGCACTGCCACATTGTAAAGCTCTATCCCTGTGATTGCCAGCTGCCTGGTTGGCATGCGTGTTTGTGTAATAAGATTAAAATGCTTCCTTTTCATAAAATAAACTGCACTTGCAGGTCATCTGTTGTCCTGTGCTTGATCCTTGTGTCTGAGGCTGCTTTCCATTATGTTTACCCCATAATAATTTTCAACTGACCCTGTGTGCTTTCCTGGCCACAGACAAGCCACCCCCACAACCAGTACCTTAACAGTGCATATGTACTGTAATTTCGTAAGGGGCGTTTGGACAGGAAATTTTTACCTGTGCAAATGCCAGCAAGCACCTTTTCCTGCAAGACAGCGGTGTTTTTCGATGAAGCAAACCTATGCTGTTCTACGAGAGTATGAGAGTGTGCTTCATTGAGAAGTCATTAAGCTCTCAATTTAACTTAAAGAAAAATGTGAATATATACATTGAAGTGATCAAACTATTTTCGTGGCGAAAATGATTTGAAATATGCTAAACACATTTTTGTTTTGAAGCGGGGAACCAGCGCACGGTAACGAGAGTATGTTTACAAATATCCCGGCGCCATGTTGTAACGGTTTAGTTTGACGTGAGCGCGTTGGTGAAGTTAAATAAAACAGAAAGAATAAACATAGGTGCTGTCCTGTCCGTCCCTATGTTTATTCTTTCTGTTTTATTTGTAACGGTTCTACGTGGATTTTATTCTTGCGTTCTAAGTTTTGATGATGCCTTTCCCCGTTGTGATCTTCGTCGTCGCACCTACAACACTGAGAGATGGGTAAGTAGACCGGTGTCCCGCGAATGCAGTAAGCATGTAACTCATACATGTGTGTAGGCGTTATAAACTACAATCTACACCGTGGTATGGAACCACAGTCGCAAGATGCCGAATGGTTGGGCGTTCCACGCGTACAGGCCTCGGAGCTCGAGACAGCTTCTGCATCGTGTGCGAGGAACATCGTTATTCAAAACGTTAAATTGAAACTGAAGATAGCGAAGATATCTTACCTCGATACGGCTACGTGAAAGTGCGGCCATTGGTGAGTGTTGGGATTTCGCTTATCGCTACTAGGCTGAGAGACGTTTTTCAGTTACTCGGGTACGACGGGTGACAGGCGTCTAAAGGGGTGTCCAAACAGGACACTACAAAACGCACGACTCCGACAAATCGTGGAAATTGAAGCGTGAGGCGTCCGCTTCAATTTTCACGATTTGTCGGAGTCGTGCGTTTTGTAGTGTCCTGTTTGGACACCCCTTTTACAACGAAATTTCGGCGCTCATTTTTTGGTCTATATCTGTTCAAAAGAGCAGTATTACATGGAACATACCAATATCTTGTTAAAAAAGTCTTGAAAAGGAATTTTAAAACGAATCAAACGATTAGCAAAGAGCACCTGGTGGATGTCGCTAACGCCTCGTTTGTAATGCTCGTCTAGGAACCTTGACAGCTAGTGACGGAGGTTGTCTCGTCTCCGGCCACGACGAGAGAAGGGGGGAAGGAGGAACTCCCATCTTCCCGAGAATCCCTTTTGTGTGTCGCAGAAGTCGCTATTGTCCCCCTACAAGATTATAGAAGATTAACCCGTCACTCAAAATTCGTACAAAAGCAGCCGCTTCGGTGGCTGGAACGACTAGGCCATCCTCTCCGCGTCAGCCTCGCCGTAGCTTTGCTCGTCTCGAGACGACCTACGTCGCGATTGCGTTGGATGTCACGTGCTCTAAGCTGGGCCTTCTCCGAGCGCTTGCCAGAGTGGGCCGTTTATAACGAAAAATACAGCCACCAGGATCAAAATACAAACGTGCGATTGTCATTTACGGATATTGTGGATCATATTCAACCTATTTTTGAACACGACGGGAATATTTCAAATTTCGTGGAAGTATCCCTTTAAAGGGGCCCTGCAATCATATTTAAGCGTCTACCTTTTTTGCGGTTTCCACGTCTCTTGGGGTTCGGGCAAGCCAGCGGGCACGGAGAGAGGAACTAAATATCAGCGCGTCATATTTTAACCGGACGGCGCGGAAACCTCCTCTACCGACGAGGGCGACCCGCGGTATCGAAAGCGCGCGATATGTGACGTCTTTGGTCCTGGGCTTTACTACTGGTCAGAGCCGCTAAAAGTTTCCTTTTAGTCAAAATACAAAATATAAATGGCGCGAACCGATTCAGTTATTTATAAAAGTGGTTTTTGTTCAGTATTTTAGATCAGAAAAGAAACAAATGCAGTTTATAAAGTACGAAAACAAGAAATGACCCGTCGACATACCCGCCACCAAGCGGTGGAAAAGGCGGCGCATACTAGAAAGGAGTAGTGGGATCAGGCGCCGACACGGAAAGGTCCCGGATGTATGCGGCGGCGCTGCGGTCGTAAGGACAGGAAGATCCGACCGGCTCGGAGCGTTCCGAAGGCCTTCAACGAGGAGCTTTGTCTTGCGGTTTAGCCGTTTCGCGGTATGGCAGCGCGAAGTGGCTCCCATTCTGAACTGATCTTTACCCCGTGTTTGCTGTCGTTCGTGGCCAATGAAGTGGCATGCCGAATTAGTGTTCAATCGCGCAGCAAATGCAATGAGAGCCGCTCTGGCTGCCCGTTGCATTCAGCCTATCCAGAGCATGTTTTAGTGGCGCCCTCTCGCGCCGTCGACACGGAGTGCGGCAGCCGTGAGCGGTCGCTGAGCTCACTACCCCTCCTCTAGTTCACGGCCACTCGAGCAACCAAGGACGTCATGAGGGAGATTATTTTTTGCTTGTTTTTGTAATCTTAATTTGCCTATAACTTTTAAAATAAAGCGCATTTCGAGAAAAGAAAAGTTTCACTAAGTTACTACCTTCAGTGCACTCGGGTTCGGTGCAAATTAAAAACCAGTAAAAAAGTTCTTGCAGGGCCCCCTTTAAGCGTTCCGACAGGTTAATACCGGTGCTTATATTCCCGGTGCGTACTGTGTTTTCAACCTGATTGACGCGTGTGATATGTGGCAATGCTTTCACTCAATTTCCAAGGCGATCAGAAAGCTCCAGTGCAATGGCTCCACGTTGGATGACACCCCAGCGTGCTAAACGACCCTTCCTTTTTCGTTTGAAAGGCCTCCAGCGTCTGCCCGGAAACTGGCCGAAGTGAATTATTTATTACTTGTTCTACAAACCCAATTTTTTAATTGTATTTTCGGTAAACATACCCAAATCGAGCGAGAATAAAGATCTGGTTTTTCCACTGGTCAAAACATGACTCATTAATTATTAAGATTGCTGATATGTGTTTGCTGTGAACAGTTTTATGAACCTTTTACAAATATATTGAGGAATTTTTCTCCATTTTAACATCTCTGCCCTTTCTCAATATCAGAAAGGTTTCTAAACCCTTCAGTGTTCAAAGAAAGATGGTGGGCACTTAGTCCAGAATGGGTGGATGCACGGTATTCTACGGTATATTATTTTTTTATTAAAAGTGTGGCTGTGTTTAGCAGTGTAGACTGCCAAACACAGCCACAGCTATACAGCCCACAAAGAAAAGGTTAGAGCACACGTCGTAAGATGCACTTTCACCGGAAAACAAAATTAATTGGAGCAATACTTAACAGCGAGTGCCTAGTTTTGGTTGTATGTATGTTGTCTGGAAAAGGAAGACAACTTCGTACCGAGTGGCAAGTGGCGTTGCATGCTTTTGGGAGCTTTTTATTTGCTGGACCGGTGATTGACGCCTTAGATGGGAGACGGAGTGCTTTCAAGTAAAGTGGCTAGGCTGTGAACCAGAGGGGTGCAATGCTTTGTCGCATGCCACGGACTGGCGCGAGAGAGAAAAGTGCAAAGGAGTGCTGATTTAAATTGTGTCGCACATACTAGATATTTTGTGATATTAAATTTCTGGCATAGATCCACGTTTTTGCCCACACTCAACAAGGGAACATGAGCTTTAAAATTAGTTTTGATAATAACATTCATAATGTCCACAGTGTAGTAGTATTAGTTTAAAGAACATAGTTTGCAAAAAAAAAACAAAAAAAACTTATGTTCCCTTTTTGCTGCGAGATTGATTGGCTGTTCTGCAACCTGGAGCTGAATGTACATATTGCCGGACATCTTATTAACCCTTTACTGCCATGTGTCGCAAATTTGCAACGCATCAAATTAAGGGCGGCTGTGCTGTCATGCAACTTTGTCAGCCTAAACTGCCAGTTGTCACAAATTCGGGACAAACTTTTGTTTATGAAGCGGCGGAGTGCAGTGTGCACTTGTGCCTGAAGAAGACGCAATCTGCTTTCTAAACTTTTACCAGCCATAGTGTGCTAGGAGAAAAATCACACCAAGCTAAACTTTTGAGGACAATTTTAATTTTTTTCAGGGTGTCTCGAAGCAAATTATTTTTTCCGTTGCTGTAAAAAAGTTATTGAAATGCATTTTTATTTTTCCAATACTTCAAAGTGCCTAACTTGTTTGTCGAGGCGCGTCGGAATGTTCGACGTACCAAATTTTTAAATTAGAAGTCCATTTGCACCAAAAGTTATTTTTGTAATTCATTGCTTATATAAACGAAAAGTGAAGTGTGAAAAATATTTGTTCAGGGATCCTTTTTTAAGGTATTCTGGCATGAAAGGGTTAAGCAGTGTAACCTCAGACAACTTTCTTTAGAAAATGCTTTAGTGCCCATTTAAATTTTAAATTAAGAAAAGAATTGAGTGCTCAAACTGCTCGTTAGGGCATCACTGTTTACTGCAAAATCCTTAATGTGTGTGGGCTCCTATCTTTAGCCTATCTTACAGGCTCGCAAATATTTGGAACAAAAATGTAATAGCACTAGGCATGAATTGCCTGGAAGTTTTCACTGAAGTTTGAATTCACATCAGCTCATGCAGTAATGATCCAAGTCATATTTTAGATAATTTTATACAAAATATAGAGTATTAACTTGAGCGAAGGTTTAAAAATATTTTGGTGAATTCAAGGAAGAAGAAACCAAAGAAATGAGCATGTTCATTGTTCAGAGCGAGTCTGGCTATTTTTTGTATTTTGACCAATGAGATAATAAATTAAGATTAATTAATGAAATTTTGAAATATTCAATTTAGTGCAAAAGTTTCAATGACAAAGTTGTAGAGTGTCCTCAGAAACATCCAATTCAGTTTTTTTTTATGAAGAAACCTTAACACAATTCTTGTCTGGACATAAAAAAAAGAACCATAAAAAAAAAAAAAGTGAATCTGTCAGCAGTGCTTTGTTCAGCATGTGGGCCTAGTTCATTCGAGCTACAGCTGAGAGCGCTGCAATACAAGGTGCGCAAGTGCAGTCACATCTTTTTTTTTTGTAATTCGTGTGCTTTTTTTGAAGTTGAGAAAAAAGGATTAGAGGTTTCTTGACAAAAACCACTGAATTGGATGTTTCTGAGGACGACATACAATTTTGTCGTTGGAACTTTTATTGAATATTTCAGAAGTTCATCAATTGATCTCAATTATTTCATTTGGAAAAATACAAAAATAGCACCGCTTGCTGTAAACAATGAACATGCTTATTTCTTATGCACCAAAATATTTTTAAACCTGGGCTCAAGTTACGTGGAATACCCTGTATAGGATTGTGCGAATATTCAAAACATTAGTATATCGGAGTGCATAATGCCATATTCGAATCATACTTAGAATAGAATGGCACTATTGAGCAACTTTGAATATTTTTAAGTTCAAAGTATTTCGCAGCTTGAAAATAGATATGCAAATTTCTGGCCCACCTGAGAAAATAAAGATGTTCCACAGCAATGCTCCGGTGTAGAGCGGTAGAGCTGGACGCAAACGTAGCGGCATAGCCTCCTTTATACTGACAAAGCCTGGCAGATCGCCACGAGACGCGGCCGCCGAAAGTGAAAAGGTAGAGCGGCAGACAACGAATAAGAGAAAAGTGAAGTAACAGGCGCCCCGCTGCGGGGAGAGGTCGAAACACACCTCCCGAGCGATGGAATTGCCAGTTCTGACGAATGGTACTTACCTGAAGTTCGAGCGGGAATTATACAAAGCCTATGGAATCGCTTACTATCAATTTTACAAGGAATGTCCGCTCGTGCTCCTTGCATTACCGCTTCTTTTCTCGTCGGGTTTGAAAAGCATGTTTTGGGTGCTCACCGCTGCAGAAACTGCGCTGAATACCAGATTCCCCGAGAAATGTTCTCTGCTACCAGATCCTCACGCTCTAAATCTGCGACCATACACTCTATGGCTCTGTTGTCGAACTGCCAGGCTTTGTGAGTATAGAGGAGGCTATGGTAGTGGGCAAACCAGCGAAGCTTCTCTCAAGCGTACCAATGCAAAGCGGTGAAGCTTGATGCGTCCATCGATGCGCAAACACTACAGCGTGAAGGCACATATGGTGGGTGTGACAATTGTATGTTATGCTGTCATATGGGGAGTGGCTCTGTATATCACGGAAGCTGCCATCCTGCCATTTTACAAAGTATCCCCTCACAACCTTTTGGCTCATTCTCAACTGGTGTCAGCTACTTGTGCAAGCTGATAAAGCATTTGAAGATAACTATTCTGGTAGTTTGCCTACCCGCAGTACCCTGCTCTGAAGGAGGGCAAAGCACAATTCACAGGCATGCGTGTCCCCTGTGTGAGTGGCACTTGTACACAGTGCTCGGTGAGAAGTACACTCCACTAAGCTAACTAGCCCCTGAGAAATATATCAAACAATTAAAAATATTGCAAAGCTTTGAAGCAGTGCCAGTGTTTGATACAAATGTCGAAGTGAGTAGTATGGCACCCGAAATGATAATCTACGCTTTCCTAACTTTGCACAAGTCTACAAGGATCATCCGGCACTGTAGCAGGGCAGAACCTTTGGGAAAGGACTTTTGGCACAGCATTGGCACAAATTCCTCAGATTCCGTTGAAATATAGCAGGGCGAGGCCTTTGCTCGGGTGTGGTGTTAACAGTGCAGCGTTCACATTGCTGCCAATATAGTCGTAAGTATGAGCAATATATCAAACCGACTAGAAGGGATTCCGATTTAAGAGGAACGCAAATACATACAGAGCAATGAGGACAAAGCTAGAAAAATGCAACAATTGTTCCACACATTTACGACAAGAGGTTTCTGGAGTCACGTCTGGTTAATATGGATACCCCAGAATATGGACGAACGCTATGCTATCCTGCCTCATTAACATAGAAACCCGCAGTCTGGACTATGGACAGCTGCTTTGGAGACAAAATGGGAAAATATGTTTTTATCTTATTTTCTATACATTCTCAAAAATAGGTCCCGTAATGCAAGAAAGAGTATAACTGAACCAATGCGTCGCAGTCCAAGCCTGGTTGTTGGTTGCCAGTTTTGAGATAAGACCTGTGCCCTTAAAGGGATACTGAACCAAAGAATATAGTGTCCGTAATAAGTGGCGCACGTTCTTTCCACGAGCCAGCAGCCGCCGGTGTGCGCGAGCACACGCAACGAAAATGACGTCAAAGATCTCCATTCGCGCTTAAGAGGACAGGGAAATGCATGGGCTTCGGGCCAAAGGAGAATAAAGACAGGCTTTTCATCTCTACAAGTGAAAGCTACATGCTTGTTAGACCAATTAATCGCATACCTTTTACACCAGACACCACTGTGTAGATGAAAACCTTGTCTGTATTCTCCTTTGGCCCGAAGCCCATACATTTCACTGTCATCTTAACCGCGAATGGGGGTCTTTGACGTCATTTTTGTTGCGTGTGCTCGCGCACACCGGCGGCTGCTGGCTCGTGGAAAGAACGTGCGCCACTTATTACGGACACTAAATTCCTTGGTTCAGTATCCCTTTAAAGGTGGTGGGGTTATTGCAGACTTTATGCCGAATAGGTGTTTGCACCTTTGTGTATGTTGCCTCAGGTCATGAAGTACATGCGTGAGGAATCACATTTACCTATCCTTTGTACCCCGACTGCAAAAAAGGCAAGGCCAGATGCTTCCCTAGTCGGTTACAACACAAACAAGACAACGGCAGGCGAGAGGCTGAAGCAGTTGGAGACTCTGGCAATTGTAAAAAGAAAAGTAAACAAAACGTTTCGTGCTACTAAAAAAAAAAAATGTTTACAATTTTCTGCAATGCTGAATTTGAACGCAGCTCTTCAGGAGGAGGAGGAGAGGGTATGCTCCTCCCCTCCCATTTAGCAGGAAATTTTTGCTAGATTTCCGGCTAAATTAAGCGAAAATTTAGCAGGAAAATTTTACCCTCGTGACGTTATGAAGGGAAACGTCCCATAATGCAACGCGCAGTTATGGCGACGTCAACCAATTCGGAAACGGGTGCCCAAGACCTGCATTCTAAAAAAATAAAAAAAAACTTCCCGCCTTTTTGTTTTGGTGAAGAAGGAAGACCAGTGAAGCTGTACTATGGTGGGAATGAAGTAATGGCCGGCCGCAAGTCGGCAAGCTGGAAAGGTTGCGCCATCTGTGAGCGATGGTGGCAACCAGACAATTGGCAAACCGGTTGGCTGGTTGCCGCCGTCGCTCATAGATGGCGGTAGCTGTCATCATTCGTTTGCTGATGGACAAGGTACTGGGGAAACTAGCCCTTAAAAGCTCTGCTGTTCAAAAAAAAAAAGGGTGCAAATTCAAGAGCGAGACATCCTCAGAACTTTTGCAATATACGGGAGTGCAGAGCCAGAAGAACCTTGGCATTGATGTCACTAAATCGACGGTGCACGAAATTTTAGAAGAATCCGACAAATGGATGAGCAAGGCAAAAGCCAGCCTGACGTGTTCTGCCTTCTGGACACAAAAAGGCTCGAAAGTGCTAATTTAAACTTGCATCTCAATTTTTTTGGCTAAACAAACGGTGTTTGTTTTCTGCACTTCATAAACAACAATTGTCTCTGATCTTGATTCATTATGGACACTTTCTGGGGAACGGAGGCACTCATAATGACAAGACATGACTGTATTCTCTCAGTCACTCTCACTGCGAGGTTTCAATGAACAAAACGGAAAAGGCGGTACTGAAAAGACAACACATTAGTTCACATTTGAAGACATGCCTCGATGAGGCAGCAAGTTGTTTTATTCTTGTGCTCCATTTTTAGTTTGAAATAAAATCTGTCACTGTGTTGATGCATTACCATGCTGCCTTCCAAGCTAGCGAAAACACTGCCACAGTGACTCAATGAAACAGTTGTCCACCAAAGGTCACAGCACCCCATCACACAGCCATCCAAAACATGTCCCAAACTGCGACCATCACTGACACAACTTGCCATGTCTCTATGAACATTGCTCAAGACAGAGCATAGCTATTTTTTGTGGGACCCCACCACACACCCGGCATATCTTTTGCCACACAAACAGAATGTCCCACTTAAATGTCAACAGTAAAATTGGTTGACTAAATATACGCGGAATATAAATATTGCATGTCCATCTCCTGGCCTGGTCCCTAGGAGTCCTCAGTGCCACACGCTGACTACTGCACTGCATCCATGTCCCAGTGACGTAGCAGGCTTGCCGCGATTGCGTAGCTGGTTTGGCAGATGGGCCTGTCATGAATGTTCATCACCATGGCATGACAAAGCCTTCCAATAAACTTCTTGCCCCACCAGCCTTGGCACTGTTCACACGCCATGGAGATCTCCGAGGTGAGACACTAGATCCATGCCACTAAATTGCACAGCCCTGCGGTGAAGAAATCACCGTGTATCCTTGCTAACATCTCCAAGGTCACCAGTCTCGAGGTCCAGGCATCTGCACATAATCAATATTTGCTGTAGCAAGAGGTCACAGAATCCAGCAGCGGGTGCTACATTTTCTTACAATGGCCAGTGAGGTGAATTACACAGGATTTTGACCTTCCTGTTCCAATGGTTCCAGCTCTATTCAATCGCGTATACTTCACTGGGTCCAGTACAAATAGCTTCATTGTTTAACACAAGATCACGGTAAGGTTAAAAAGCTTTTTGTTGCAACGGCAGCCAAATGAAAACCTAATAAAAATGTTTCTCTCGATTTTGCCCTTAAAAACTGAGCAACGTTCATCACTCTTTACCTGCTGCTCACCTGTCATACTTTGGCATTTTCAACTGATTGAAGGTGCTTCCCTCTTTGAGGGTTAAGAGAATTAACTTACGATGAGTGTTAAGAAAAAAAAAAAAAAAATTCTCAGGTGGCAGGCACCAAAACAGCGATACCCTTGGGTGGCTGAAAAGGCTCTTTCAAAACAATGTACTATAGGTAGAGTTCCATGTTTTCAGTACGACGGTAAACATTGAGAAGTAACCCTTAAAAAGTGTTTCTCAAAAATGGTTGAAAAAAGAAGAAATTGAAGTTTTCTTTGAACAAGAAAAACACTGGTTTTACGGCAAAGAACCTGTTTTGACATCTTTATTCTGTGTTCCCTTGAACACAAACTACACTAACTTTGCAATGCTGCTTCCTCCTTTGGAAAGTGTTTCTACATGTGCCATTTAGCACTAAATGGGTCTTCTAGAAACGCCATAGATATGCAGTCACTCCTACGACAGAAGCCCTGAGAAACCCTACATGCATTCCGAAAAACAGCAAAAATAGACAACGAATGACATCATATTTGTGAGAGAAAAAGAATAAACAGCAAACCCCCCCCCCCCACCTTTCGGATCTGAAGAACATGGAACTTGCCTTTAAAGAACATCGCTTTAAAAGTTAGAGTTACCCAATAAAAAAGTAAGTGTTACAGTTACAAATTACCTCTAGTAAAGAGTAACGCATTACAGTTCAAAGCTACCGGGAAAAGTAACAACTGACCGGTAATGCATTACTAGTAACTTTACTCCATTTCACAATAAGATGGACCGCAGCTGACGCAAGAGGCCATCCCAGCCGATCGCGCCCGGCCAGAGTGTCACGTGACATCGCGCATTGCCGCGCCACACCGGAAGGTCACCCAACACTCTCTCAGCCGAGAATTGGTTGTGCTGGCTCGTAGCGTCCGCTGCGGTCTACCTGAAGGTAAAACGGAGTATAGCTACTGCCGAAGACTGGGTGGGACAGTTAAAACGAATTCTGTAACATTTTTTGGAGCAGCTTAAGAGCAGAAAAATCTACATTTTAGAACAACCTATAGGGACAAAAAAAATAACAATATTGGATCTGTGAAAATTAGTAGAAGATGTGTCGCTGCAGAAACTGTTATATACAAAAAAGAAATTGAAAAAAGAAAAAGTTCCGGGGGTATTTTGATGCAGTTTGGGGAAATTTTGGATGATTTCAGATAGGATTGACCAAAGGGTGGCTGTCAACATTTTAAAGTCAACTGACATTTTTAGATGTGATTGCCTAATGTTCGGTATAAATAAACGCGTGTATTTTTCATCCGAAAAAATATCTGGGGGCATAAAAAATTGCAATTACATAACAGTGGACAGTCGCATTAACGCACACTATTGGAGGAGGCATCTTTGAAATCAAATAGCTAAAACAATAACATTAGGAGAAGACTAATACTTTTTAGAAACAATCAGTCAGAAACAAAGAAAATTATTTCTTAAGGTACAGGCTCCCAAATTTCGCAGCCAATCGATCGAGCAGGCCTGTTTAGCATTTTTCGGAACAAAAAGTGTCTTGTGACAAATTAACATTATTAAACTTTCGAAGTAACATGTACCCTTAGATTGTTTCTAAAAATTAAAAGTCTTCTCCAAATGTTCTCGCTTTAGTTCTTTAATTTCAAATGTGCCTGCTCCGATAGAGTGCATGAATGCGACCGTCCGCCTCTACGTAAATGAGTTTTTGTGACCCCTATTTTTTCTCTGCAGAAACATAACTGTGGGTTCATTTATTTGCAACTCGAGCCTGCCGCTCGCCCTCTCACGTACGAACAGAGAACCAGAGGAGCGGGGACAGCGGCGGCGCGGAAACGGTGGCAGGGACAGTCGGCCTTCATGCGCGAAGCCGTTTTAACGAAAAAAGTGAGGATGTTAAAGTAGGAATTCTTGTGTTCTGCCTCGCAACAGCGTTGCAGGAAAGACCGTGACGTCTAATTTCATCAGGGACTTTTCATACATCGCAAACGCTGCGGATTTCTGGTCTTGTGCATGGCCGCCAGCTCAATCTGTGCTCAACACGACGGCAAACGCTCCTGCTGGTAGTGTAGAGCTCTAGCGTACGGTCTACGAAAAGTCTATTCTTTGCCTTAAGTAGGAGAAAATTGGTCGCAGAACGGCATGTCGAGCAATACACATCGAAAATGGGTTTGTGTTTTAAGGCTGTTACAAGGAACATCACCATTTATGCCAAGCCCTTTCGAAAGACAGAATATGCATACTTGCTTTTAAGTAATTACAAAGGAAAGAAAGAAATGCTCAAAGAATTATAAGCTCGTCTGCGTTAGCCGCCCGTTCGTGACGAGAGCCAATGTTAATAGATTAGCTTGGTTAAGGAACTGCTCATAGATGCTGCATGCACGAGCAGCATCTATGTCATGACCGACTCGCCCGAGCATACTGCGGCGATGGCATCATTGCAGTTAATTTCAGGAGGTCTAATAAAACGCAGTGACAGCGACGAAGATACCAGCTTAGCTCCAGCTCGAGTGAAGACGAGGCAGCCAAATTCTCGGCAAAGTGTTTGCCGAGTCGTTTGCCTGGCCAGCGAAGAGGCCCAAGATATCGCGCTACGTCGAAGGCGTTGTGCGCGCCTATTCGGATGAAGAGCTAGGTATGTCGTTTGTTCGTTTTGTGGTCTCTGTAATGTATTTGGAATAATTAGAAGATAACACGCCAAATACTCCGCAGGTGGAAGTCTCCTTCGGAGGTGACGATCGCTTTACGGCATACGTGTTTGGTATTGCTTAATAGCATCCTACGGCGCGTACAAGTACTTCTAGTTGTCTTCGTCGGGATTATATATAACTGTAAGGAAAAATAAATTGTGTCTTAACGTCGGGATCACCGTTAATCAAGTAGTAAACAATCAATTTTTTGTCAAAGCATAAAGTTCCGATCAGAACTTGATGCTTTCAGCAAGATAGCAATAGGAACAGCAACTGTTCAAAAGAGAGAGCAGACGCTCTGGAAGCGGTGGCGCTGGGAGCGTTACGCTCGATTTGCTCCGCAGCGCGTGCCACTGGGATGGATCACGTGACCGATCGCTCACGGAGGCCGACCGCTCGACGACCGCTAGCTCCGAGCGGTCGGCATTTGCCAGGGGCTATATATAAAAGTATGAGCCCCCTCACTTAAAGGGGCACTCAAGTCGATTCAGAGATTGTACTTTTGTGGTGACAATTCAACCTAGACGCTCTAAGCATCTCAACAAACCCGAAATCGCAGTCATGCATAGCTTATTTCCTCGTTAAAAGCGTGTTCAAAGATCGCGACACGCCCTTTTTGGGAAGGATTTTCTTCCGAGTGAAGTGGTCGACGAAGGGCGCTTGTCGGCGAACTGCAAGCGATGGCTTCGCCCGCGAAGAAAAAGGGCAGTCTTATCAGAATGTGTACCTATCAGACTCTCTTCAAGACGAGTTATAATATAATCATTCGGAATTTGTGCGTATTGTAGGGCTTTCATTGGTCCACACAATGTAGTCGGCGAGAAAAAAAAGAGTCCACAGGTTTTTCTCTTGTCCCGAGATGAATAGGCAGTTTTGTAATATAGGACTTTGTGTATCCGGAATTTAACACCTTTTAAACAATATAAGATCAAAAATGACCTTTTCCAAAAATGACTTCAGTGCCCCTTTAAGGAAACAACACTTTTTATGGGTAAAGTCCCGCTCCTTTTTGCGACATATCATCAACAGCATTTTGGGCCACCGTGGCATTTATTATGACTGAAAAACGGAGGGAATGGGATGGAAGTAAACTTGGCTTACGTATTATCTGCTTCCCTTTGCCAAAATGAACAGTGGCCTAAAATTAATTTTTTCTTCTTTTTTTTTTTCACTAAGGTGAGCTCTGCTCAATAATATAGTAGCTAAAAATGGCCCATGTTATTGAAAAGAAATGGTTAAAATGCAGGCGAGCTGGTGGTTGAAACCTGGGACCGTATTCAAAAAAGGAAAAAAATTAGGATAGAAAAAAAGGGACAGGCAACGTCTCAATTTTATTCCACCTGTGTGCTAATTACATCTGTGTACTTTAACCGTTTAACCCCCAGGTCCGAGCTGTGCTCGTCATTAGGGTTTGTACAAATATCCTCATGCTGTGCCGCTCTCTGCACCAAAGACAAATTACGGTGAAAAATTGGTTTCGGTTTCTATTTTTAACACAAGAAGGCGGTAGAAGTCCAGAAAAAACAAAAAAAAAACAATGTGTTTTGCACCTTTGCAATGTGTTTAGCCTGACAACGGTGATTTAAAAATGGTGGCATGCATAAGGAATGCTGATGGCGGTGATGTAAAAGAGCAGTTTCTTGCAGCAGTTCAGACAGCAGCGATGCTGAAGACCTCGAATTTGTCTCCCAAAGTTAGTCTCACATTGCTTTTGAAGACAAGACGGCCTCAGACGACGACGAGAGCGGCCATGATAATGTGCTTCTGAAGACTTCAGATTAAGTAGGTTGACTCCTTTCACGGGAGGTAGAAAAGGTTGCGGGTAAACGCATAGGAATATTGCCTGTGAATGTCAAGAAGGTGATGTTTATGATATTCCTTTGGCATGTGGGGTTTGATACATAGGTCAAACTGGATGTTATGTTAATGAGCGAATCATGGAGCACAAAAGGTATGTTCTCCTGCAGTCCCCAAGTTCAGAAACTGTAGAACATTTACAAGTTTGCAACAATTGTTCACCACGGTGATTGTCCACCACGGTGATAAGACGAGAGCGAGATCAGTTTAAACGCGTAGTAAAAAAAACTCTTAGTATTGGTTCTGCTGGAAATTGTGTAAGTGTCTCGTTGATAGTAATTGACAAGCAAACACATTTTTTTTTTTGTCAGTTTGTTGACTTTGGCACGTGCGGAAGCGTCGAGGGCATTTCTTCTTTTGTTCGCCCTTGCTGACAGTCTGGAGGTGTGACTTTGTGCGAGGGTTCTTGGCGTTGACTGCAGTGTACCGGTATAAAAGAGTGTGGGTTTAGAATAAACCTTCAGCGGTGTTCGAGACGTTGTGTGTGTGTCGTCCTCTTTTTCATGTCCTTTTCCCTTCCGGTGTTTCAGGTTTTCGTTATGTCTGCAATTGACCAGATTTCCTGTACTTTCACTCCCCTCTCAGTTACCACTTTTTAAAATGCAGGCAATTGGATCTCATCTAACACGTTAAGAACTATCCCATGCACACAGGGATAACTTACATAATTATGCTTCCTGTAGCAGATCCTCATGCTTGTGGTCGCCAGTGGTCACTCCCTCTTGGCTCACAAAACAATGAAACAGTGATTACAGGCACTTATTAGCAAGAAAACCATTATATCTTAAAACATATGGGTCGCACACTAAAAAAGAATTTGGTACATGGCGGGAACTGCAACTTTTACATTCCCGTGCAACAATATGCAAAATAAAAAATAAGCACGTAACAGGCAATTCGAGGTATTATGGTTATACATTAACTTAGAGATAACCTGTGTGCATCAATTTGAAATTAAATTGCCAAGCTCTGGCTGTTAAAACACTTTTCCAATTAAGGTCAGCTGATAGCATAAGCCACCTGTTGGAGAATGGCAAGGGATGCCCCTCTTGCCTTTAGCTCGAGCACCTCTTGACATTCTCCAAGGCGGAAAGAGCTGCACATTCTTGTGCAGTAATATCTAAAATAAAAGAGCACCGGTTGCAGCAGCATGGGGGACACTGAATTAATGGGCAGTGTTGAGGCACTATGATAACAGGTGTAAATTAAATAGAAAACCTTTCTACATAATTTGAAAATAAAACACTGTTACGATTAACGTCAGCCTATAACAGAAGCCGACTGTTGGAGAATGGCAAGGGATGCCCCTCTTGCCTTTAGCTCGAGCACCTCTTGACATTCTCCAAAGCAGAAAGAGCTGCAAGTTCTTGTGCAGCAATATTTAAAATTAAGAAAAGTGTTGGTTTCAGCGAGGGGGACGCTTATGAACGAGCATTTCGAGGCGCTATGGTTACCCCTTAATTTAGAGACAACCGTTCCGCATCAACTGAAATAATATTGCCAATCCCTGGTTGTTAAAAAAGCGTTACGATTAAGGTCAGCGTATAATACCTCACCTAACCTAACCTGTTGGAAGATGGTAAGGGATGCCCCTCTTGCCTTTAGCTCGAGCATCTCTTGACATTTTCCAAAGTGGAAAGAAATCCAAGCTGTCAAACACACCATCCCTTTTTGAAAGAGGAACACTGCCCCTTTTTTGTAGTCCAATTGTCACGACTATTGATAAGCAAAGTAGTCATGGTCCTTGAGGGCCAGCACAGACATGCTCGGAACATCCACAGGGAGCTGAGCGGATGCTGCTCTTTCTGTAGGAACTCGTCTGGCTACAAGGCCCTCCATGATGTGCTGCTGCTCCAATCTGGTGGGAGGTTTGCCGTGCATGGGACCAGAACCAGGGCGTTTCTTTTTGGTGGGAAAGTACCGTGCTTGTTTTTCCATCTTTTTGTTGTGCGGGATTACCCTAGGTTTTAAAGAAGTCTCATCTGGAGGAGAAGTCTCATCTGGAGCAGAGTCAAGTACTTCTTGGGCCTTGGTAAGGTATTTCAACACCAAGGAGCTTGAAGAGCTTGTCAATTTCTTCCGGGAGAGGGACTCATTCAGTCTACTCAGTGCTAAACGTATCTCGTCCTCTGAATTTGGTTGAGTCGTCTGCATCCCTACCTCAATACTCTGCCGAATGTCATCCAAGAGAGACTGTGGCTCATCATCCAACGTAAAGCCTGTTGCTTCACGTGTTGTTGATGGCATTTCTACATCTGGCTCGGTGTCGGCCTCCTCCACAGTCGTCGCATGAAGCCCCAGGTAAGCTACTGCGTGAATGTGCTTGCACATTGACGCTGAAATCAGGCTGTCATTGCAAGTGCACTTGTAACTGTCGATACAGATGTCACAGTCCTTGCAGCGAAGCACGCAACTCTGGCAGGGATCGCCCTTCTCAACATGGTAGCTTTTCTCTGCCTGGGACTGGGACTGTACAAGCCAGCCATTGCCATTTTGCAGCTGTTCTACATCTGATGCCGGAATTTTCATCCCCTCCTGGTGCCTCCGAAAAAGGGCTGCATCATGCCGATTCGTTTTTCCTTTTACGAGCGACTTGAGACGCTTGTAGAGGCGGTCACGGGTCAGTTCGAAGAGGATCATCAACAGCTTGTCGAGCCTCTGGTTGTGAGTTCCATGCATGTAGTGTGACTTCAGGTCCTTGTGCATTGCCTCCAAGTGGTTGTTAGTATTAAAAGGAATGCCCTTTCTGAAGCAGAGCGCCCACTGTTGTGCTCTGCCACCATAGTAGCGCTCAAAGTACTGAAGAAACTCCTGTACCTGTTGAATTAGTTTCGGATCAGCCTCTTCGCTTAGTTTCTGACAGAGAAAGCCTGTCAGAGCTTGTTGGAATTTACCCTCATCTTTGCAATTTCTCAGCGCCCACAACTCGTCGCGAAGACGGTCACGGGTTTGTTTATGTTGGACTGACTGCAACTTCTGAGTCCAGTTGCGGTTTACATGCCAGGAGCAAAGCATCCGATGTTGGGCACGGCCCATCACTTCCTCCCATGCATTACCATATGCGGCAGCATCATCAGACATGAATGCTTCGCATTCAAGGTTGCCAATTTTTTCCTTTATGGCTTTAAAGAAGCGTTTCATCGTCTCGGTGTCAAGTTTCTTTGAGATCAAATATGCACATGGCATGCCCGATTGATCTTCTGCGACTGTCATGAGAGTCGTCAGTTGCAGATTGTGGCCATTTGTATTATGAGTGGAGTCAATGCACAAGAACTTGGGGCCCAGCTTTGTGAGGAGTTCTTTCTGAGGGACAGTCATCAGGGCAAGCTCAAAGGTCTCTTTTTCTTTTCCTTCCTCCATGTCAAAGTACAGCACTGGGGAATCTGACTGTTTGTTCAGTTCCTCCACCCACATTGCGACACTTTTAAACTGATTCTTGTGCCGTCGCTCTTTCGTCAGAATTTCATGCTCGACAGAGATGTTGCCAATGTCTTTCATCGAGAGCAAATGAAGCCTGCCCATCTCACTGCCAGCGGAAGAACGTGCATCTACCAGAACTTTACGGGCGGGGATGCCTTGCTTTAGTTTATCAGCTAAAGCCTCCTTCTCAGTCATGGAGAGGCGCTGGTGCTTCAGTTCCTTCGGGTGGCCGTAATGTTCTGCCTGGTACTCTACTGTCACCTTGCCATCTTTCTCTGTTGCTCGAATTGTGGCCAAGCATTCCACATTAGTCTTACAACTGCCCTGGGTTTTCAGTTGTCTTTTACCTTGGCTTGTGCTCTGAAACGATCCAGAGCGGTGGCAGTAGTAATACCTTGTCAGGACATCCTTATCTGGTGGTCTTTTGGGTCCGTTGCGGAGAACGAAGTGAACATGCTCTCTGCCTTCCTCAGCCTCCCTCCAGTCACTGAATTCTGGCAGGCAGAGAAGAAAGAAAGCGTCAAACGAAATGGCCTGAATGAAGAGTAGTACATCAGTCACATCACATACTTCCCTGCTTCAAAACATGCTTCCTGTTTGTTTCACTAAATATACACCCTAATCAGACTTAGCTGTAGCATGCGGTCCATGGTTTTTTCCTGCTCCCAATGCCCACATAGTAGGTGCACTCCAAAACACTGCACAGTCTGGAAAAACAGGTCCACTGACCCCCCCATGTGTGGTGTTTAAGCTTTTGTACTAACCGCAAGCTTTAGCGCCAGTGCACGAGAACAAGCGCTAGCTCAAGGAATAAAAATTTACATTTGATTTTGTCTTAGAAAGGGCTCAGGCGTTGATTCAACTCTTTCTCGACCTACCATACTATAATGTAACGAGGAAGTATGTTACCACAGAAATGATTTAGTGATAAATCATTTGCATGTGGTAAAATCCTTCCCCAGGACGTTATAGGCGATCCTGTTGATGTCCTGATCTGAAAGTCGTGTTAGTAAAGTAACATGCCTTAAAGAAAGCTGAAGTGGTTCGTAAAAATATTGTTGGAGGTGAATTATTACGTGAATCCAAATATTACAATTATTTGGTGCAAAATTATTGGCAAACGTAAGAAATCCATGTTTCCCATTCAACATTTATGACGTCAAATATAGGTTTCCGGCTACGCAGCACGTGCCACTCCATGAGGTTTTTTTTTATAATTTTGTCGAAACTTGCTTCGTGGAATTTGTTTCGTGGACAACTTTTCAGGGATACGCGTTTCGTCGACACGATCGTTTCATCGATGCTCGTTATGCGAATTGCACGCTGTAGGGACATTTAGTCTAGTGTGCACCACTCGGGTGCGCATTAACCCACCCACCTGCCTGCGTTTACGCCGCTTCGCAGCGACAGTCTGCGGCGGCTTATTACAAAAATGTTAACCCACCTGACCGACGCTGCACGAGACTGTCACGGCGACATTCTCATGCAGCTTATTACAAATAAAAGGTATGTCATCCTCTCAACGACGACATTGAGAGGATGACACACCGGGCGACGGCGGTGCCTCAATCTGAGCCCTGGGCCTCGGTTCCTCGGAGGCGGCAGCTTCTACTTTGACTGGGCTACCTCCTCCGAGGCTGATGCTTCGACTCCAGTGGACCCCAGTGAGCAACAGCGCCATCATGTACCTGGGGCTCCTTCATGCACCGATCGAACGGCTGCCAGATCCCCATGGCTCGCTGCTGACCCGCCCAACCCACCTCGACGAAATCTGGACTTCTGCGAATCGGACTGCCATTCTCCCCAATACCAACAATCCATGTCGTCGTCATCATGCATATACTCATCACATTTTCATGTTCACTAGACGCGGCACCGCGGTCCTCCGTGGTATGGGCTGCTGCCTTTCCGCAGCTCTCCAGAGCAAAATAAATACAGAGTAAAGAAAGACTAAAGGTTACTCTGAGCTGTCGATGAATTGTCGTGCAATGAACTGATTGCCATCTCTCCAGGAGCATGCTGAGCATTTGATCAGTGCATTCGGTGTGCAAGCTTTTTGAGGACCATGCACCTGCAGAACGAAAGAGCTCTGTATACGACGTCACAAGCTACAATTTTGAAACCACTTTTCAGAGGGGAACTAAAGAATAAACTCGTACTGCGCGGCAAGTTTTAAGCATCTCGTAAACAATTCGCACAAAGACGAGAGAGGGACAGGACAAGCGCTACTATCGAAAAGAGTGGGGCATTTTGAGATTCAAAGAAAGGCAATGTTGCATTTTTATGCTCTAGATTCTAGAAAGATGAACAAATCCCCTAGACGAAAAAAGGAAATAAAAAAATTAATAAAAAAAATTAACAAAGCGACTTTCCTCTCGTACTTCTCTAAACACGCATTAAACAGTCAGTCGATACTCGATAGTAACGCTTGTTGCGTCTCCGTTCTTTTCCTTTTTTTTTTTTTTGCAATGTTTTCGAGACGATTTCACTGGCCCAACAATACACTTTTGATAAAGCGAGCGCCACTTACCTTTCAACGAATTGAACTCTAACTTCTCACGCCTCGCGACGAACCCGTGTTTCGCTTCAAAGTGGCGCAGCAAGCCCCCATGGAACGCAAAAGAAGCCGTTGGACACAAATCGCATGCAAGGCTGTAATGGTCAAAGGGAAGTGTGACCCAGCTCGCGTCAGATTCCCCGTGGACCTCCTTTAAGTGCCTCTTTAAGTTGTAGATTTTCTTGAAACACTTGTCACAAATCGTGCACTTGTACTTATCTGGGTCGGTCTTATAAGAAACACCACCGCTTCCTCCAGGTTCCGCGGGTTCGGCCATAGCGAGGAAAGACGAACAGACCTAACTTCTAAATTTAGGTGATCACCCTCACGGTAGCGCACTGCACCTGAATTAAGCCACGCGACGCGGTTATGCGAGCACTAATAAATTAAGGACGGCGGTTGTACGAAGTTATAAGGCGTTATATCGCTAGTACAGGCTACAGCTAGCATACACAAGAGCTACGGGGCAACCGTCACTAACAATCCAAATTTCAAACTGAGAACCGTTGAAACACAGGGCGCCAGGGTGGCGCCAGTGGGCGAGTCATACGTGAAGCTATCATGATATAGGATGGTCGAGAAATAAACCAGTTAGTTGAGTTTGAGACGTCCCTTTCTGTGTCTGCTCCTCTTCTACTAAAAAGTGTCCAATTTCTTCCACCACAGTCTCAGGTGTTATTTGACATAATTATCATCATCATCACCACCACGCGAACGGATTCCCTACGAGTGGTTTTTCCCTACGCTGGCGTTGTCCGCAGATCTGCCAGATCTAGGCACGGGCAAGGTCTCTGGATAGGCGCTCGCCCTTTAAAGTGGCATGCGTACCAACTCCAGAAGCAAGCCGCAAAGCAACTTGTCCAAGAGAAAATGGCTCAGGCTGACATGGTCACAATGAGAGAAATCAGTGCAAGTGGAAGAGATGCACCTAGGAAGTTCTGGAGGTACCTAGGAACTCTCAACGGAAGGGAGCAGTGCCTGACTATCCTGGACGAAGACACAGAGCAGCCAACAGAGCGACTGGGACAATGTCTTACAGATCATTTGATAGAGGTATTCTCACCTCCGGAAGCGGCACCGCTACAGGATTTAAGCCCAACGGAAGGTACGGCCTTGACGCCGGATGACGCTACCGGTGTAACAATCGGGAGGGTGTCCCTTATACGCGCACTGGCGCATATTAAGAACAACACCGCCCAAGGCTTAGACAAGATTCCGGCAAGTGTGCTTAAGGCGTTGGGGAGGGAGTCCAGGGATCAGCTGGCGGACATCTTCGAGAACATTCTGTCTGGGACAGAAGGGATTCCTCGAGACTGGAGAGGTGGTCGGGTCGTACTGATTCCTAAAAAAGGATGTGATCGTCATTATCTTCGACACTACAGACCCCTGACCGTAACAAGTACGGTGTATAGGACTTTCGCTTACATCATGAAAGAGCACATGACCGCATGGGCGGAGGAAGAGGGTTTACTGACTGAACTCCAAGGAGGCTTCCGACGGGGGCGCCGATTGGAAGATCACCTGTATACCCTTACACAATGTATTGAGGTCGCCCGAAGGGAGAAAAGGAATCTTATTTGTTGCTTTCTAGACATCGCGAAGGCCTACGATAGCGTCCCACATGCCCGGCTCGTTCGTCAACTCCAGGATCTTAACATGCGACCGGAGTGGACAGCGCTCATCTACCATCTTTACGATGGTAACACGGTTAGAACCCAACTCGGTGAGGGTACGTCTGAGGAGGTGCTGGTGACGAGGGGCTTGCGGCAAGGATGCCCACTATCTCCGCTCTTATATATGCTCTACGTGACCACTCTAGAGAGGCAGCTCATCCGATCAGGGCTGGGCTTTTCTCTAACTCACCTGGAGCATGGCGAGACCGTCAACTGGGTTCTGCCGGGACTAACTTATGCAGACGATGTGGTTCTGACTGCGGCATCAGTGGCTGAAATGCAACAACTTCTTGACATATGCACTCATGAGGCTATGGAGCTTGGCTTGAGATTCAACGCGGGCAAGTCAGCGGCGGTTGTGTTTTCAGGCTCCCTCGAGCCAACACTCGGCAGCCTTCGCCTCGGCGGATGCGATGTGCCAATACACGACTCATATAAGTACTTGGGCATCACACTGTCAACTGCGGCAGACTACCTACAAGACCACCACACTTATCTTCGCCACGCAGCCACACGAGGAGCCAACATTCTCCGTAAGCGAAGCCTTTGGAGCTGCAATCGGTTCATTGTGTCCCGGGAGCTCTGGAAAGCGGTAGTAGTACCTGGACTGACATTTGCAAATGCCGTAGTATGCGTTCCCGGTGATGTCCGAGCCCATATGGAACGCCGACAGAGAGAGATTGGACGCCAGGCATTGGGCTGCCACGGGGGGGTCGCCAACGAGGCAGTTCAGGGAGAGCTGGGCTGGTCCTCCTTTGAGGCTCGGGAGGCGACCAGCAAAATTACCTACTACGGGCGTCTTCGCCATATGGACAGCTGCAGGTGGGCCACGAGGTTGTTTATGTACACTCACCTGACGGGGCTGCGGACACGCTGGCAGAAGCGCCTTCATCAACTTGAGCACAAGTATGGCTTTTTTTCTGACCCCGTTGAAGCGTCATCAGAAAGGGAATGGGCGTCAGAGGTTAAGAAGAAAGTCCGTGACAACGAGGCCCAACAATGGCTCCGAGACGCACAAACAAAGAAGACGCTCCAAGTGTACCTTACCCACAAAACAATCATCGCATCGGAAGCACTGCTGTACGACAACAGCCTGGGCAGCCGCTTGTTGTCTGAGGCGCGCGCCGGGGCCCTCCGGACACTAGCTTACAGACGCCGGTTTGATGCTACGGTGACCACGAGCGCATGTCGGGTCTGCGGAGGCTACGATGAAACGGTGGAGCACGTTGTGCTAGATTGTGCGGGACTTCAGCCGTCCCGGTGCCCACGCCTGCAGAGCCCCTTAGTGCTCGCTGGGGCGTTGGGCTTCACAATTACTGAAATCGGGCGCAACCAAGCAGACTCCTCTGATGCACTAAGCTCTGCAGCTACGCAGATAAAGGGGCCTTCTAGCGGCCGGCACAGGCTTGTAGTGGCCACTAAACGACGACTTGAAGATTGGTGGAATAAGATCCACCTCAGGGGGCATTAAGATCTCCTCGCTCCCAGGCTTGGGCACGAACTTAGTTCGCGCTCGCCCGTTTCAAAGGGAACAAGCCGCATCCTCATCATCATCATCATCATCATTCCGGCTCGCCTCCATCAGACACGCCGCGCCATCAGGAGTCCGCGCCATCACGTCGCAAGCTCCTAATGGGCCCGCGACGTGAGAAATTCCAACGAAGTTCGGCCCCCAAACTACCAGGTGGTATTGAATAATCATTTTATTCATTTTAATTTTTCTTTCTGCGTTTACAGACAGAAGGCTAGTGTTTGTGAGCTACTGTCATAAAGGAGACCACATAAAGGAGACCAAAAACATTCCTACTTTGCCTTCAAACTCCAGTGCAACCTTTTGTTAGCATAAACTGCATAGCAGGTTGGATTCGCTCAAACACAGAAGTAGCAGCTTAGTTGCACACAGAAGCACTAGATATGGCAACAAAATGCTGATTGATGAAGGTCAGTATGGACTTCTGTGAATGGTCATTTTAGGTATGAAATAAAATGTAAACCAAACAGTATATTCCACTGAAATAGTGTCAAAATAATCTTGAACATACAAACTTGATGTTTTATTTAAGTTCCAAATGTTGTAATGAAATTGATATTTTCAATTCTCATTAAAAAAAAAAGAACAATGTAGAACTTCATGATAACAAAGATTGGCATGTGATTGATAAGTATGTACGGCACGGACCAAGACAAGTTTGGATGTCGGACAACGACCAAGATGACGACTCCTTTCAAGAATTCTCTCTAGGGAGCCTCATGATCAACGACATTGAAGAAGGCACAACGTCAGACTGGCTTGAAAACATCAATGTAAATGGCCACGACGTAAACTTCAAACTTGACACCGGCTCCGATGTGAACACCTACCCGAGAGACTTGTCACAAAATGGACGCCCCAGCCAACTCTCAAGAAAACAAAAGCAAGAGTAACTACCTACCTTGGCAAGTGTCTGCACACTGAAAATGAGTGTGAACTTCCTTGCTCAGTGAAGGATACCCAAAGTAACTTCAGGTTTCTCCTGGTGAAAGGAAACTTTAAGCCCATCTTGGAGCTGCAGCATGCACGGAACTAAAGCTACTGCACCGAGTGAAGAACATCCAAGCAACAGAGACAGCCAACAATCCAGCTTAACTACAGTTCTTTAGGACTTCCTCGACGTGTTTAAAGGAATTGGCAGACTGCCTGGAGAATACACCATCCACCTCCAACCCGATGCAAAGCCTGCTGTAGCAGCCCCTCGAAGAGTCCAAGTGCACTCGAAGGTACAGTGAAAGCAGAACTTGAGCGGATGCAAGCGAATCGCATCATCAAAAGAGTGACAGAGCAAACAGAGTGGGTCCACCCCATTTTTATAATCAAAAAGAAAGATGGAAATGAGCATCGTTCCCCCGATCGAACAGACAGGTAGAGGACCATTCAGATAATCAAGGCTACAATGACAAAAGCACTCGGTGAAGGGAAAGAACTGTCGGTGGTCTTGTTGAACTACAGGGAAACACCGATGAACGGACTTACATCTCCTGCAGAGATGATTATGGGAGGAAAGATCAGAACACTAATTCCAGCCCATCCCAGCTCACTCCTATTTCACTACCCGCACAAGTTCCTTCACAAGAAGTTAAAGGCAAGGCAACAAGCTCCAAACAAGCATGGGGCTCAACATGCGAAGTACTGCCTCCTTTGCAGAGGTCACTCCAGTTTCCTTTCAAATCTTGGACTTTTGACCAAATGGGGGCCTATCTCATCAAGTTTGTTGAGGACATGTTAATCTATTTCTGGATAATGACAGAAGCCAATCTATTCATGTGATTATGCTGGCCATTGTTTCGTTTTCCTGCCTAAACCATACCAATTATGTTTTTTAAAGGGAGAAGTGGAAATGTCTTACAGACATCTAAAACTATTGTCCTGCACATCTCAGGGGAAGGGGGGTGGGGGTCAGCTGAGGTTTCTCTATCATCCCCCTGCCCCCTCTGCACAAGGTCCGCACAAGAAAGCCATAATGCGGAATTTCCAATATCTCCCAATTTGGGCCAGTGTAAAATGCAGATTTGATGCAAGGGCTGCCTCAGCGCTCGGCAGGGACTCGTGTTCAATCAGCAAGAACACGACTCTCAACCGAACGCTGGGAAAGCCTTTGTGTCCAGTCGGTGCACCATTCGGGCCAACATTAGGTGATGTTGAAAATTCAGCTTTCTAGTGCAGGCAGTGCACGTCCACTACATTTTGTTTTTAGTCATCTGCGAGTGTGAGGAGAGCATTTGTTGGGGAACGGTAAACCGCAGAAAGATGAGAAGAAAATGACTACTTTCAGTTGCTTTATGCGTTTCTGAGCATGCGGATAATTGTTCTTTTCATTCCAAATTTTGTTGATTTGGAATATGACGAAATTAAATGCTGAATTTCTGAGACTAGAAATGAACAGAATGTTTCCAAAAAAAATCAACTTTGAAAGTGCTATTTATAACCTATCAAATGCTCAACAGTTTTTCTCTTTATGCGGTTGATATGCCACCAGCAGTTGGAGCGTCCCCTCTGTCAACTTGCTACCAAAAAAAGCAACCAGTGATGTAGCACCGTGATTTGCAGCTAGCGTTCATCAGTCGCATCGAGCCCAGAGCTTAAGCAGTGCTCATCTCCTATCCAAGGGCAGTGTTCTACCTTTGCCCTGGGGATCCCCATGACCATGTCAGAAAACTTTGCAAAGGAGAGAATTCAAAGAAATAGACCGCTTCTATTTTGGAAATTAGCCAGCGACAAAGTTGTGTGCGAGTATACTTGTGTCAGTTTGCTTTGTAAAGTGTGTTGAGGCAAGCACAGCTCACCAATTCGCTTGCTCCAAGTAAGAAGACCAATATAGGTACCTTTTTCCATGGCAACATACTGGTCTGGGTTGAGCATCTTGTCCAGCATGTCCTGGGCTCTTGTCTTGTCAGCCACCAGAGCGCTGATTTTCTTCCTTGCACTTTGCAGCTGTCACTCCAGGCTGTCAATGATGGCTCTTGCCGAGTCTGGCTGCAAGACACATGGTCCCGAGAAGCTTGTTTGGAGGGCAACAGACACCTTCGTCACGTCGCCCGCGGTTTCCCTTTCAAGTGCCTCGGTGCGAGGAGTCGGTGCTCCGCTGCCATTCGCTTCCATGGGCCGCTCATTTCAGTACTGCGCCGACAACTGCTTCCAAGAGCCACTCGAGACACGGGCCTCGTGCACTGGCGCATTTGACGCCACTTGCAAGACAAACGCAAACACATCGAAAGGCTTGAGTCCAGACAGATAAAGAGGGATCGGTGGCCAAGTGCAATAAAGAAAAAAAAAAGGATCGGTGGCCGAGTGGGCTAGAGCCAACGAGGTAGAGGGGCTTAGAACGATAAACCGGGGTTCCGGTCTGCACTCGAAAGTGACCCCCATAAGGCCGTCGCCATTCTACGCAAATTTGACCCAACGTCACGTCATCAAACCAAATACGTGACGTCACAGGAAAGATGGCAGCGCCTATGCAGCGGCTGGCCCCAGCTGGGCCGGAGCATTGGCCGGAGCTTGTCGGATGCTTTGTTCGTTGTCGTTCGTCTCGGCGAGTTGATTTCAGACGCGGAAGCCGTCATATGAGGTCGGTCGAAAACGACTTCAGAGTTCAGCGTGGCGTCTCACGTAGGTATAACGTGAAAATATGGAGGAACGGTGTGCATTTCGCTGGTGACCGACGGGGATATTGCCACGAAAGAGACAATCGGCCCTACGTTGCTCGGACTTCGGATTGATTCGGATACCGCTAGGATAAATTTTAAGGCGACGTTTCTGTGCTCTCGTTGACCATCGGAATCTTCGAGGTCTGCAGTGAAGCGTGTGCAATATATTTGGATACACAGTTTAGTGACGGAAATTGCGTGAGTCGTGCTTGGCGGTGTGCAATCGTGGCGCCGCTTCGTTCAAATGACCGAAGGCTCACTTTGGTTGTGCGGTGCACCGGAGAGCTGCCTTGAAGCTTGTAGTTCCCGTGCCGTGCTAAATGATACTGTGCTGCTTCCCAAATTGTTCCGGCGTAGACATGCACTTTCACGGAGCACAGGTTCGCGGCGCACCGAAGAGCTGCCTTCAAGCTGGTAGTTCCTGTGCCGTGGTTTAGGTGGTGCTGTGCTGCTTCATAAATTGTTCTGGCATAGGCGTGCACTTTCACGGAGCACAGGTGTTGCAGTTGGTATTGATTCCGCTGGTCTGTCGCGCATTTCGTCGATACAAAAGTTTTATCAACACTCGTTACGCGAATTGCAAGCTGTATGGACATTTCATTGCGCGTGTAACCTACCCAGTCCATCCGTTCACGCCGCTTTGCGACGACAGTCTGCAGCGGCTCATTACCAGATCGGCAACAAGTCGGAGCAGGTCCAGGATTTACAGCCGATGGACTTTACCCCCCTGTCGCTGGGTATTGAAACGGATACCGGAGAGATGGAGGTACTAATAAAAAAAAACACAATGTTTCCCACCCGCCAGACGGCAACTTTTACAACTACAAAAAACAACCAAAAACGAATACTGTTCAAGGTGGTAGAGGGTGAGAGAACAATGGGAAAACACAATAACCTGCTCGGGAAGTTGACCATTAGAGACCTCCAGCCGGCACCAAGGCATGTGCCGAATATTATTGTAACCTTTGACCTAGACGAAAACGGCATCCTCCATGTGTCTGCGGTGGAAAAGCGACCGGCTACTCACCTTAGCTTTTTTACGCTTGAAACATTCTAAGGGGGAAGAGTTGTCACAATCTCCATCAGGCTACTAGCGCTGCCAGATTCCCTAGCAGTAGTTGTCCGCTACCGCGATCACCATCACGAGACATTAAAGCACTTCTTCAGATGCAGAAGCGAAAGGAACGTTGTCATGTTTCTGTTCAGCCGGCCACGTCCTGCTGGCCTTGCAGTCTATCTAGACTTCTTGACTTGTAGCACATCATGCTTGACCTCGGCTCAAAAAGGAAGCCGTGCCGGCGCACACTACCTTCAGATCTTTGGTCCCCCGCGCTTCGGTGTGCAGTTATTGTGCAAGATGAACAAACGGGAAACGCTGCTCTGTGCTGAAGCACAAAGTTGTGCGGTGTACGTTCGGCCATCTCGCCATATTGACTTAATTTTCGTGGCGCGTGGTGGCCAAAACACGAAGCTGTGAAAGTGTCTATTAAAAATGTTAGGTTGCAGTAATAAACATAGGCTTCGGCTGGAATTCAAGGGTCAGAAATTTGCTGTTCAATTTCTTTCGGTTTTGCTGTGATCAATTCTTGCGCTTTTTTCTTTCCCTGTCATTATACTAGACTATTCCTACGATAGAAGTCCCGTCGGGGCCATACATCAAGTAAGCAACTTCAGAGCTTTGTCTGTCTGATACTTTTTGTGAGAGGTGTTTTACCCCCCCCCCCCCCCCCCCCCACAAGGAGAAGAAGAAATTGATTACAAGAAGCCGTTTGGTCAACTTTGTATTTGACGTAAAACACAGCGTCAAGGTAACCTCTGCGAGAGGGCCAAGCATACCCTGTCCTTCTGCACACAAGCTAGGTAGGTTTCTACTTGTCTATAGACCTTTTTCGCACAACGTCAAACCAGCCAGTAACTGACGTACCCTCGACCTGGTGCATTTTTGGATTGCCCGCTGACACAGGGCATGCAACCGCCAAGGGTATGGGCGAAAAGGCTTAAAAACGGACGTCGTGCATGAGGTAGTTCCGAGTGCTCCTTTTTACCGTGCTGCAATTTCCAAAAATCTACGGTTGTCTTGCTACCACTGCGTGGTCGTCGGATGGATAAATAAGTTTAAAAAGCATAAGAACAGTGGCAGAAAGTGTGCCATGAGCACAAGAAGCTGCAGCGCGAGTGTGGCTAGCAATGTTATCGAGCTTCGCATTTTCCCCGAGAATCCTTATTTATGAAGTCAGTCGATTGCGAGCTTGAATCGCGAAAGATTCGTATCAGACCCAACGTCATGTTTAAGCTCACGGCCACTTCGTCTACGACAAGAGGACCGATTTTAATTCCCGGTGCAGGTGGTCCAATTAGGTTATCACTGCAAGCCCCAGGGTATGTGAAAGGTATGAAAAAGTCTACATGCCACCACTCAAGATAGAGCTATCAAATGCCGAGAGCTTACCTGCATAGACTACATTAAACTGCTCAGAATACTTCGCTGTGGAAACTTTATCAAAACACCCCACCGTCTTCGTCGTCGTTCTCTCAAGGAGGCAAGGTGATGGCCTGTGACTGTGAGTAGCCAGCTGGATTCAACCGGACAAGCTCCAACCAAGTTATTGCAGCCCACCATAGCCAAGTCTAGCCAAGTTCCCCCCATACCCACACCGTTGCCTACCCAGATAGCTGTGCTGCCAGAACTAGCCGGTATTTCGTTTTCTAAACCGCTAGACGGCGTCGTCGGCGCCGCAATTCTCAAGATGGCGGCGCCGTTAAAGAAAAGGTCTATAACTACTGCTCTGAAGCATCGATTACAAAGATTGCATGCTTATCGACCCTTGGGGATTTAAAAGCACTTTTTGCTTCACATTTCCTCAATAATAAACAAGCTTTGCGAGTTACCTTTTTTCTTTTTTTTTTCCTTCACCAGTGATGGTGAAGTGAGGAGGAGGAGGGTAGGTACCCTCCTCCTCACCAGTGATGGTGAGGAGGAGGGTAGGTAGTGGCAAGGAGGCAGTGGTGTAGAGGGAGAGTACAGGTGGAGCAGCGTGAAAGTAGGTCACCTAGGAGAGCGGCGGTGCGCATGTGTATGAGACGACTAGATGGTGGCGGCAAGCTCAGACACCGGAGGCATAAAAGGCTCGTTTGGCTGCTGATGCAGCTGCTAAGTGTCGCAAACGAAGTTTGCATGATAACGCATTTTCTCCCCATTAATTACGCTAATCGTCTTACCAATTGTTTCTACAGTTTTATCTGACAAGAACTAACTCTAGTTACGCCCAATTTCCCGGTCAATACAACGGGTTTAAGGGTATGATCTTAGGTTAACTGTTTAGATACTTATCATTCCCGAGATTATACTACAGCTGGTTCAGCAACCTGTTGTTAAGAAACTGATTTCAGTGCATTACATATTTTAAGCATGTGTTTGGAAACCTGTAAGGTAACAGAACAAGCTACTTTAAGGCGGGAAGCATCATGGATATGAAATAAGGGTAAAAGCACAGGCGAGCTGGTGAACTTGCATCGTAACCAGAGACAAGTAACAATAAAAAAAATCTCACGAAATAACAAGTCCCAACTCTAAAGGGCTTTCTGGTTGGGAAAGCAGAGTTGAGTAATTGCAGTGATATTGAAAAAATTTTCAGAGAAGGGTCGTGGTAAGCGCAGAAGGGTCGTGGTAAGCGCAGCATTCTCATAGGATGAGTCAGATGTTGAAAAAGGACTCCAGGGAGCCCCACCACCACCACCACCTTTTGGACATGAAAGGTCAGAGAACATTACCTATTTTGTATTCAAGGAGAGAAGTTTAGGAATCACCACGAATAGTGAGGATACTTTAACTTTTACTCATGCAAGCACGTGCAATGTCTGGCCTCTGCACTATGACAATGAACACATATACTGCATTTGTGGCACGTACATTAACCATAGTGAGGAAAACAACAGCACCCCTGGCAAGCTTCGCACTGCAAATATAGAAAATGTATAATAGAACATAATCGAAGGTAGAGTTCAGTCCCACAAGCTGAAGCTGTTTATGACATGCCCATATTTCATGAGAAATAGCTGTTCTTCATTGGGAGAATTTTCCAGGTCCCTGAATCTACAAGGAACCTCTTGTTGGCAGTGTAAGGCTTGGATTTGATTAACTTTTTCAGTTCTGTGATGACCTTGCCCAAACCAAATACTACCCGTGATCAAGGGAGTAAAGAGGTCCTGAGACATTGGGAGTTTCTAGTAGATTTGGTTAATGTTTAGTGTTCATTGCTTCACATTACAGTGGCGCTGCATCAAAGGAGAGTAGTGATCATCCAACTGCAAGCAGCTCTGTGTGCCCGCCCTCATCAAGCCCTCCAGGTATGCTTTTCGGTTTTAGCATATGGTGTGCAATTATTGATTAGTCAATTGGGCACAGGCTGATAACAGGCTCATGTAAGTAATGCTTATTTAATCAATAAACTTCCATATTGTCAACAGAGCATTATTAGTGAACGTGACTAAAATTAGATTTAGCGACGTAGGCTGCTTTATTTTTATCAAGAGCAACCACAACAGTGTCGTTGAGCCGTGCAAGTGTAAGGCAAGTAGCCTCCTGTTTTACTATAGTATTTGATATGTAAGGAATGCAGTAGTAGCTCCACCTCCTTCACATGCTCGTTGTGCTCCACCACGCTTTTGCTGCACTTGAGAGGCATGTGCTGTCGAGACTAGAAATCTATTGCTGGAGGCAGCTCTTTTTTCTTCTTGGCAACATTGACATTTTGCATGGAATACTGCAAAGACCTTTATTTTCACGGGGTTGATTTTTTGGGAAGTGCTGGCTTCAGGAATATTTCGCTCGCAGGCACAAAATTTTGCGATTAGGAGTGATATGCAATGTAATGGTATCCATGGGGTGACTATTTCCATCACCGAATTTTCGTGATTTTGATCGTGGCAACATTTGCGAAAATTGGATCCTCACAAAAATTAAGCCATTTACAGTATTAATCGAGGGTCACTCCACATAGCTTTGCTTTCACCACTTAATTAGTGAGGTGCGGCATGACAACTTGCATTTGCACCAAGAGACTGCAGTAAAGAATGGTACTACATTTAAAGGAAAAATGTAGGATCAAATATCTGCTCCGCTTGAAGACTAAAATATTTATCCTGTTAACTATTATTGTTTTTATGTAATTGCAGCGTCTCAAAGATTTGTACCATCTGGAAAACAGGACGAGGCCCCTTCAGCAACCTACTCCAGTAGATTATATCTTGGTTCAATGGATGATTTCCACAGAAT
The DNA here is from genome assembly GCA_013358835.2 of Ixodes persulcatus. Lineage (NCBI taxonomy): Eukaryota > Metazoa > Arthropoda > Arachnida > Ixodida > Ixodidae > Ixodes > Ixodes persulcatus. Next base: position 39,280 of record JABSTQ010000082.1, on the reverse strand, counting down.
AATTGAAATATGTACAAAAGAAAACATAAAACATGTATGTTTGCTTTGTTGTGTTGTGTATACAGCACTTGACATCAGGACACTGCTTTTGAAGATGGCATTTATGATGGACGGTTTCGGTTTAGCTTTTTTTTGCCCTCGGACTACAAGTTAGATTAACGTATACAGCACTTGACATCAGGACACTGCTTTTGAAGATGGTATTTAAGATGGACGGTTTCGGTTTAGCTTTTTTTGCCCTCGGACTACAAGTTAGATTAACTTTAGTTCTCAGCACAGTTTCTCACTGTCTCAATAATATATTTGACCAAAATGCTCAAATTGATAGCGTATTTGTTACTTATTTTGTAGTGGCTTTTTTATGCATTCCCACACTCTACTGCTCTTGGCTCCTGAGGACGCAATAATTAAGTTGAGGTTAATTAATTGTAGTGGTAATTAAGGGATCTAATATTTTTCAGAGAAAAGTCGTAACAGCAGCAATTACGTTGTACACGTTCCAAGACGTCTTTGGCTATATACCGTCTTGCCAGGATGTCTACAAAACGTCTCGTAGACCTTGCCAAGACAAATTTTAAGACATTTTGTTTTGTAAGCCAAAATAATGGTGCATGAGCTAAGAAAAAGATGGCTAAAAGACATCTTATATCCCTTTTTAAGATGTTAAATAGACCTATCTAGAGGTCCTGTAGTCATCTTCAAGAGTTCTTCAAGACATCTTGCAAGACGTCTTGTAGCCCAAGAAAGACGGGGCGTTAGCCCGACTAGAAGACGGCTACAAGACGTTTACAGACGTCTTGGGCTATATAACGTCTTGCCAGGATGTCTACAAGACGTATTGTACATCTTGCCAAGACGTCTTTTAGCCGTCTTGTAGCCATCTTTGCGTTCAGTGGGATATGAGGCCGGTCGAAAACGACTTCAGAGTTCAGCGTGGCGTCTCACGTAGGTATAACGTGAAAATATGGAGGAACGGTGTGCATTTCGCTGGTGACCGACGGGGATATTGCCACGAAAGAGACAATCGGCCCTACGTTGCTCGGACCTCGGATTGATTCGGATACCGCTAGGATAAATTTTAAGGCGACGTTTCTGTGCTCTCGTTGACCATCGGAATCTTCGAGGTCTGCAGCGAAGCGTGTGCAATATATTTGGATACACAGTTTAGTGACGGAAATTGCGTGAGTCGTGCTTGGCGGTGTGCAATCGTGGTGCCGCTTCGTTCAAATGACCGAAGGCTCACTTTGGTTGTGCGGTGCACCGGAGAGCTGCCTTGAAGCTTGTAGTTCCCGTGCCGTGCTAAATGATACTGTGCTGCTTCCCAAATTGTTCCGGCTCTGCTCTGCAGTGAAGATGCTTGCCATTGAGTCAAGCTGCACAGCTCTTCTAAAGTTACTAGAATAAACTGCACAACCAACGGAACATAAAGATTTCGACCCGTCGGTATAGTACTCGGCGCAACCTCTAGATATCCTTTCTTGCAAAGATAGAAACTCTTGCTGAAGAAACTGTGGAGCCATGGTCTTCTTACTGTATTTGGTGAAAGACCAGTCACAACATACGGGTAGCTCGTTCCAAGGGGCAATTCTCTCTATAGATTTTAGCAAGTTAACACCTCTTGTGGAAGGGTCAGGGAGGTTGAGAGAGCTACAAATACTTTGAACTCGAAAACTTAGGGGGCGCACAATTGTTGGCTTGTTTTCAAACAAATTACAGAACTGAGGAGTGTGTAAAATACTATAAGCAGGATTTTTCGGATCCGAAAGCACTTTGTAATAATAAGACAGGCTCAAGTACTGTCGGCGTTTTTCAAGAGACATTTGGTGCGTGTCCACATACAAGCTCAATATGGGTGATGTGCGAAATGCCCCAGTGGAAAGCCGGAGTCCGAGGTGATGTACCGGATCCAACATCCTTAGTGTGGATGGTCGTGCTGAACCATAAACAATCGCTCCATAATCCAGGCGTGACCGAACTAAAGCATTGTACAGCCGTAGGAGGCATCGCCTGTCAGACCCCCAAGATATATGTGACAGCACCTTAAGGATGTTTGAGGATCGCAAGCACTTCTGCTTTATTTCCTTTAAATGAGACTTGAATGTAAGCTTTTTATCAAAGATCATGCCTAAAAATTTATGTTCGTGCTTCACCAATATTTCTGTGTTATTCAATTGTAAAATTGGATCCAAAGACAGACCTCGTCGCAGGGAGAAGGGCACACACACAGTTTTTTCTGGGGAAAATTTAAAACCATTTTCATTTGCCCACTTGCTCATCCTATTTATTGTGAGCTGCAATTGCCGTTCACAACTAGAGAGGTTGCAAGACGAAAAAGATATTTGCACGTCGTCCACATAAAGAGAATAAGAAACGGATGACGGTATAACTTGAGCTAGACTGTTTATCTTAACAGCAAATAAGGTGGCACTTAAGACTCCACCTTGGGGGACACCATTTTCTTGTAAGAAGACACTGGATAAAGTAGAGCCTAATCGAACTTGAAATGTACGTTCACTTAAGAAGTTCTGTAAGCAACGGAGCATGCGGCCACGCACTCCACAGTTGTATAGATCTCGAAGGATACCATACCTCCATGTAGTGTCATATGCCTTCTCTAAATCAAAGAACACAGACACACAATGCTGCCGGTGAACAAAGGCCTCACGTATGACAGTCTCAAGTCGGACCAGATGGTCCATGGTTGACCGTCCAGCCCGAAAGCCACACTGGTTAGTGTCGAAAAAGTTTATCTCCTCCAAAAAAAACATAAGGCGGCGATTTATAAGCCTTTCATAAGTTTTCCCCAAACAGCTTGTAAGTGCTATGGGGCGGTAGCTTGTAGCAAGAGAGGGATCTTTTCCAGGCTTCAGCAAAGGTATAACGTGGGCACATCTCCAAGAATGCGGAAAAGCAGCAGCTTCCCAAAGGTAATTGAAAAAGGACAGCAGGTGGGACAAGGATTCATGAGACAGGTGCTTGAGCATCTCGTAGTGAACTCTGTCTGGCCCGGGTGCAGACTGCTTTTTTAAGCTGAGAGCAACTTCGAGTTCACACATTGTGAACGGTCTGTTGTATGCAGCAGAGTTAAAGCCTGACATAGTGATTTTCTGTTTTTCAGCGGTAGACCGGAACTTTACAAACTCCGTACTGTAATTGGAAGAACTACAAACACGCTGAAAATGTTCTGCGAGGAAGTCTGCTTGCCCTGTTAGAGATGCTGAGATTGAAGGAAAAAGTGGAATCCTGAAAGCATGGTACTGCCCGCGAACTTTTTTGAGACGATCCCATACTTCTTTGGCAGTGACAAAACTATTTAAGGATGAAACATACTTTGTCCATGAAGCCCACTTTGCCCGTTTTCGCGTCCACCGAGCTTGTGCTCTTTTCTTCCTAAACTCGATCAAGTTACGGAAAGTTGGATATCGCCGAAAAGTTCCCCATGCCTTGTTCTGGCTTTTCCGAGTGGAAGTACATTCCTCATTCCACCAGGGCTTGCACCTCCGGGGAAGATTTCCTGAAGTCTGTGGAATTGAAGCGGAAGCAGCATTTATAATGCATTCTGTAACGTAAAGTGTCGCATCCTCACGAGTCATATGAAGAAACGAGGAGGGATCGAGTGTTGCTTCTAGACCAAAAATAGACCAGTCGGCCTTTTCCAACTTCCATCGTGGAAGGCGGGTTGGTATTGATGAAACTGCTAAAACACTCTCTAAAATTATGGGTAGATGGTCGCTGCCAAAAGGATTGTCTAAAACATTCCATGAAAAGCATTGAAGTAGAGATGGCGATGATAGTGATAGGTCGATCGATGTAAAAGTGTTGTGGGCAGCACTAAAAAATGTTGGTTCTTTTTTATTCAGCAGGCAAATTCCAGTTGACAATAAAAGTCGTTCAACAACTCCACCTCGAGAGTCTTGACGAGAGCTTCCCCACAAAGGATGGTGGGCGTTAAAATCACCAAGGATTAAAAAAGGTTTGGGAAGTTGGTTGATGAGTGCTTGGAGTTCATGAAGACGCAGCGGAACATTAGGTGGTAAGTAGAGTGATACTAGAGTGATGAGGCGGTCAAGGAGGATGCGAACTGCAACTGCCTCAAGTGAAGTTTGTAAAGGAACTTCAGCGCATGCCACTCCACTTTGAACCACCACTGCTACACCACCCGAAGGGTTTGAGGAATGGCGGTCCTTCCTAAAAACTTGTTGATGACGTAAAACCTGTGTGTGCAAATCAGTCAAATAAGTCTCCTGTAGGCAAATAGCAACAGGACGGAGCTCATCAAAAAATGAATTGATGTCATCTATGTTACGTAGGAGGCCGCGACAGTTCCACTGCATAATGCCTATATGCTTAGCCAGTGCAAAGTAAATATAAAAAGTGGTAAAAAGTAAAATGAGATGACTATGGCTTAAAATCTATTTTTTTGCGCGGGGCATTTTTCTTCTTTACAGCCTCTTTCTGCTGGCCAGTAGAGTCACTGGTGGCAGAAAGAGAGGAGTCTGATCCAGCGAGACTTTCCTCGCCGGACTTGGGTCCCCCCTCGTCCATAGGCTCCTCGGGGGGAGCCGGAGGGAGACCCGGTGGGGTCGGCAGCCTTAACGGCTCACCAGGTTTCTGCAGCGTCGAGACGCGGGGTTGGCCCCGGCCTCGAGGGGGTGGGGCGGTAGGGGCGGCGGGGGGTGCCATCCCCTGTTTCAGGGTGGACGTTGAGGGAACAGCGTCCACCGTGCGGTTGGGGTGCAGTGCAGCTGGCACTGCTCCCACAGGTTTTAGAGGGGACACTGACGGGAGACACACACCCTCTGGAGGGGTCTGTGTTCCCGCCGATGCCATCACGGGCCGTGCAGGTCCCCTGCGCACGACCTCGGCATATCCTCCTTTCGATAGGAAGGAAAAACGTTTTCTCGCCTCATGGTAGGAGATGTTTTCTGTGGTCTTCAGAGTCAATATTTCTTTCTCTTCTTTCCATTTCGGACAAGAGCGTGAGTATGCTGGATGACGACCTTCACAGTTGACACATCTTGGTTCATTCTCGCAACCGTCAGCAACATGCTCTTTACTGGAGCATTTCGCGCAAGTATCACTTCCTCGGCAGCTCCGTGACCCATGGCCGAACCTTTGGCACTTAAAGCACCGCTGAGGGTTCGGCACATAGGGGCGAACACGGCACCGGAGGTAGCCTGCTTTTATGGCCTCTGGAAGGGTGGTGGTGTCGAAGGTAAGTATAATGTGTCTCGTTTTACGCTCTACACCCTCACGACGAAGGGTGATGCGTCGAGCGGCAACAACTCCTTGATCTGAAAGGCCTTCGATGAGTTCTTCCTCAGATGAGTCCATTAGGTCATCCTCTGAGATAACTCCTTGAACAGTATTAAGCCTGCGGTGTGGGGTAACAGTTACTTTGTATTCAGACACAGCATTGAGAGAAAGAAGGGCATCACTTTGCTTTTTGGTGTTGATCTCAACAAGAAGGTCACCGGACGGCATCTTTTTAGCAGAGTAATCCTTCCCAACGATTCCTTCTAGTACCTTGGCGACCAGGAAAGGGGACAATTTAGCAAGTGGTTTTTCTTCTTCAGAATGTAAGACAAGAAATTTCGGAAATTTTTCGAGTACTATAGATGTTTCAGGAGTGACTTGAGCTTCGGTGCGACCTCTTTTCAGAGGCCGATCAAGAAAGGTTTTGTTGCGTTGACCCATATGAGATGGGAAAAAATTTCAGTGCCCGGGTGCACCGCCCACCACGGAGCCCAACAAGGGGGTAGGTAATGTGCCATAGCAAGATGGGCTTGGCTGACACAATTACTCTACCAGTGCTGCCCGGGCACTATACCCTAGTGTGGTTGCAGGGACAGGACCTGTTTCCACTCAAGGTTGGCCCTTGCCGCCTAAGAAGGTGAAAAAGGAAGGATGAGAGTGTAGAAGAAAAGAGAAAGAGGTGGGAGGAAAAGTGAAAGAAGGAAGAAGAGGGTAGAAGAGGCGACTGACTGAATCATCCTGGTCGGGCCAAGCCAGGACACCCGTCTACGAGAAGCAGGGGCCGAAGCGGTGTATTGCCTCGCCCGGGGGGCCCCGAAGGGTCCAAACATACCCCGGGCTCAACTCAACCACCAGGGTCCCCTTTTCCCCGGACACGGGTACGCCACGCACAGCCAGGCGTGGGTGGGCAAACCCACATGGCTCGGAATTCGCGGTGGCGCCACTCACCAAGCACCTACCAAGGCAGGTGCCCCCTGCGTGCGGGTATGGTGGCCCACGTAGCTGGGGTCCGTGGAGGCGCCACTCTCCAAACACCTGCTTTCACAGGTGCCCCCTGCGGGGTCGAGGGTGAGAGAACAATGGGAAAACACAATAACCTGCTCGGGAAGTTGACCATTAGAGACCTCCAGCCGGCACCAAGGCATGTGCCGAATATTATTGTAACCTTTGACCTAGACGAAAACGGCATCCTCCATGTGTCTGCGGTGGAAAAAAGCTAAGGCTACTCACCTTAGCTTTTTTATGCTTGAAACGTTCTAAGGGGGGAGAGTTGTCACAATCTCCATCAGGCTACTAGCGCTGCCAGATTCCCTAGCAGTAGTTGTCCGCTACCGCGATCACCATCAGGAGACATTAAAAACGTTGTCATGTTTCTGTTCAGCCGGCCACGTCCTGCTGGCCTTGCAGTCTATCTAGACTTCTAGACTTGTAGCACATCAAGCTTGACCTCGGCTCAAAAAGGAAGCCGTGCCGGCGCACACTACCTTCAGATCTTTGGTCCATTGCGCTTCGGTGTGCAGTTATTGTGCAAGATGAACAAACGGGAAACGCTGCTCTGTGCTGAAGCACAAAGTTGTGCGGTGTACGTTCGGCCATCTCGCCATATTGACTTAATTTTCGTGGCGCGTGGTGGCCAAAACACGAAGCTGTGAAAGTGCCTATTAAAAATGTTAGGTTGCAGTAATAAACATACGCTTCAGCTGGAATTCAAGTGTCAGAAATTTGCTGTTCAATTTCTTTCGGTTTTGCTGTGATCAATTCTTGCGCTTTTTTCTTTCCCTGTCATTATACTAGACTATTCCTACGATAGAAGTCCCGTCGGGGCCATACATCAAGTAAGCAACTTCAGAGCTTTGTCTGTCTGATGCTTTTTGTGAGAGGTGTTTTACCCCCCCCCTCCCCTCTCAATCCCTCTCTATTTTTGCAGTCTTGGAGAATGCAGAGCAAGGGAATGTGTTGATCTTGATCGAATCCAGAATGCGTTTTAGGGCTGCTTTCCAAGCCTAAAGTGCCGCGAAAGTTTGTAACAAAAAGCATGACAACACGGCAAGCTGTGTTTTGTTTTGGCCAAGTTTAGTCACCATCTTTGAATATAGAAAACGGAGCGAGCTGGCAATGCACGTGCTCGAAATCAGACAATGCCGTCGTCTGCTCGCAAGAAGAGAGCCATGCCTTTAAATTTTCAAACATTAAATGCACTACTAAAATATACCTTTCATGAAACTGAAAGATTGCTATGTGCAGGCACTGATTTTTCCGGCCTATTTTACAGTGGGCCTGGGTATCGAAGACACCCTATGTTATGGCCCTTTATTGTTCTAGGTAGTGTTGGTAAAACCCTCGAATCGGACTTTCGACCCTCGGGCCCAGGGAGCCGCAGCAGAGAAAGCGGCGCCTGCCCGCGTCGGCCCCCAACGAACCGCCATGCAAGGACACGCTGGAGAAAAGCATCCCGAACATCAGCCGGACGGGCAGCGCCATCCAGGTAACTGGGACAGTGTCTCTGGTCTCTGTCTGCCTATTTTGCGTTCCTTCGATTTGACAGCTTTGACTGACAAAACGAGAGTTTAAGCATATGCTTAAACTCCCGTTTTTTGACAGAAAGCTTCTCTGGAGGCTGGTCGCGAGCGAGGTCTTACATAAACAAGAGGTCCAGTTGTGTTGATGTGATGAACAGCATCATGCTTAACCTCGGCTCAAAAAGGAAGCCATGCCGGCGCACGTGAACTCCCATGCTTCTTCTTTTTCTTGTAGCGATCCACTATACTGTCAAGAGGTTTGAGAGTGGCCTATACTGAGTGTTCTTCAAGTATAGCTGTCAACAGGAGTCTCAGTGAAAGTGTTACAGTTCGCTCATCTGTAAGACAAGACAGTCTGCTATCCAAAAAAATGCTTTCCACCATTTTTTGTAGCCGTTTTGCTTGAAAGTAATCAAGAATGAAGAAATTTGTGGCTTCAAACTGCACTCCTCTAAAGTTAAGGTCCTGTCTTATGTGGACGTCAATGCTATTTTTTTGTGGAGATCAAGAAAGTGTATGTGAAAGTGGTAAATGTGGCCTCATTTTTTTGCGGAAAGTCTGATTAACTGGGACAAATCTGCAGGTTTCTGGCATGGGGACTGCGGTACTACATCTATAAACATTCGGTGGACAGCCTTGCCAGTCAAGTACCATGGTGTACCGCTTGAACACTATCGTGACAGCAAGCAATACTGGAATGAAGAGACAGAAAGAGTGAGAACAAAATCTGAAAGTTGGAAAGGGCGGGATTTATTAATGTTTACGCGTGCTACCGTATGCTATTTGATTTTGACTGCGAAAGTGTGGTACGTTTTGCACGTTCTGGCTATACCCCGCATCAATGTGCAGAAACTGCACAGAGTGTTTGCTGTATTTATATGGAGTTCAGTCCAGTTCTCCGCCACAAGCGGAGGAGTGCCGAAGCATCGTCGAGGAAAGAAAACAGGCCTCCCAAGGTTGGTATAACGGAGCACAGGTGTTGCAGTTGGTATTGATTCCGCTGGTCTGTCGCGCATTTCGTCGATACAAAAGTTTCATAAACACTCGTTACGCGAATTGCAAGCTGTATGGACATTTCATCGCGCGTGTAACCTACCCAGTCCATCTGTTCACGCCGCTTTGCGACGACAGTCTGCAGCGGCTCATTACCAGATCGGCAACAAGTCGGAGCAGGATTTACAGCCGATGGACTTTACCCCCCGTCGCTGGGTATTGAAACGGATACCGGAGAGATGGAGGTACTAATAAAAAAAAACACAATGTTTCCCACCCGCCAGACGGCAACTTTTACAACTACAAAAAACAACCAAAAACGAATACTGTTCAAGGTGGTCGAGGGTGAGAGAACAATGGGAAAACACAATAACCTGCTCGGGAAGTTGACCATTAGAGACCTCCAGCCGGCACCAAGGCATGTGCCGAATATTATTGTAACCTTTGACCTAGACGAAAACAGCATCCTCCATGTGTCTGCGGTGGAAAAAACGACCGGCTACTCACCTTAGCTTTTTTATGCTTGAAACGTTCTAAGGGGGGAGAGTTGTCACAATCTCCATCAGGCTACTAGCGCTGCCAGATTCCCTAGCAGTAGTTGTCCGCTACCACGATCACCATCACGAGACATTAAAGCACTTCTTCAGGCGCAGAAGCGAAAGGAACGTTGTCATGTTTCTGTTCAGCCGGCCACGTCCTGCTGGCCTTGCAGTCCATCTAGACTTCTAGACTTGTAGCGCATCATGCTTGACCTCGGCTCAAAAAGGAAGCCGTGCCGGCGCACACTACCTTCAGATCTTTGGTCCATCGCGCTTCGGTGTGCAGTTATTGTGCAAGATGAACAAACGGGAAACGCTGCTCTGTGCTGAAGCACAAAGTTGTGCAGTGTACGTTCGGCCATCTCGCCATATTGACTTAATTTTCGTGGCGCGTGGTGGCCAAAACACGAAGCTGTGAAAGTGCCTATTAAAAATGTTAGGTTGCAGTAATAAACATAGGCTTCGGCTGGAATTCAAGGGTCAGAAATTTGCTGTTCAATTTCTTTCGGTTTTGCTGTGATCAATTCTTGCGCTTTTTTCTTTCCCTGTCATTATACTAGACTATTCCTACGATAGAAGTCCCGTCGGGGCCATACATCAAGTAAGCAACTTCAGAGCTTTGTCTGTCTGATGCTTTTTGTGAGAGGTGTTTTACCCCCCCCCCCCCCCCCCCCCTCCCCTCTCAATCCCTCTCTATTTTTGTAGTCTTGGAGAATGCAGAGCAAGGGAATGTGTTGATCTTGATCGAATCCAGAATGCGTTTTAGGGCTGCTTTCCAAGCCTAAAGTGCCGCGAAAGTTTGTAACAAAAAGCATGAACCACGGCAAGCTGTGTTTTGTTTTGGCCAAGTTGAGTCACCATCTTTTAATATAGAAAACGGAGCGAGCTGGCAATGCACGTGCTCGAAATCAGACAATGCCGTCGTCTGCTCGCAAGAAGAGAGCCATGCCTTTAAATTTTCAAACATTAAATGCACTACTAAAATATACCTTTCATGAAACTGAAAGATTGCTATGTGCAGGCACTGATTTTTCCGGCCTATTTTACAGTGGGCCTGGGTATCGAAGACACCCTATGTTATGGCCCTTTATTGTTCTAGGTAGTGTTGGTAAAACCCTCGAATCGGACTTTCGACCCTCGGGCCCAGGGAGCCGCAGCAGAGAAAGCGGCGCCTGCCCGCGTCGGCCCCCAACGAACCGCCATGCAAGGACACGCTGGAGAAAAGCATCCCGAACATCAGCCGGACGGGCAGCTCCATCCAGGTAACCGGGACAGTGTCTCTGGTCTCTGTCTGCCTATTTTGCGTTCCTTCAATTTGACAGCTTTGACTGACAAAACGAGAGTCCGTTTTTTGACAGAAAGCTTCTCTGGAGGCAGGTCGCGAGCGAGGTCTTACATAAACAAGAGGTTCAGTTGTGTTGATGTGATGAACAGCATCATGCTTAACCTCGGCTCAAAAAGGAAGCCATGCCGGCGCACGTGAACTCCCATGCTTCTTCTTTTTCTTGTAGCGATCCACTATACTGTCAAGAGGTTTGAGAGTGGCCTATACTGAGTGTTCTTCAAGTATAGCTGTCAACAGGAGTCTCAGTGAAAGTGTTACAGTTCGCTCATCTGTAAGACAAGGCAGTCTGCTATCTCTCCTGCTTTCCACCATTTTTTTGGAGCCGTTTTGCTTGAAAGTAATCAAGAATGAAGAAATTTGTGGCTTCAAACTGCACTCCTCTGAAGTTAAGGCTCTGTTATACTCCGACGTAACGCACGCACCAGCGAACGCTGGCCGAAGTCGGCTACGTCACGTCAGTCACGCCGCGCGCGTCACAAATTCGCCCTTTTTATACTCCGGCGGCCCTGGTGGCTCCCGCGGCGCGAGTCGGTGTGCCGCCGGCGCGGCGCATGCGCAGAATCTGACTACGAGGGCACGTTTCCTGCGAGAGTACGCCACTTCCGGTTCCTTTTCCTTTCAAATAGCAGACAAAAATTCCCGCGCTTCTTCAGCGCCAAGTTCGAGCGATGGCGTGGACGTACCTTGCACGACGAAAACTCGCGCTTGCACTGTTGGTGCACCACCCGCGCCGCAAGCGTAGGCGGTCGATGTACATACGGTACATCTTTGACAAGCGCACAGTCTACGGTACTCAAGCTTCCTCGTGTCGTAGACACACGGGTGAGGACGAATTCCCTCGATCAACTTCTCGACGACCGAGTCCGATTCTTCAAACATGACGCCACACCTGGAGTGGTGCTCCCGTCGTCTGCTATGGCTCGTATTCGCCGCGCTTCCCGCGCGAGGGCTGCCGGGAGCCAGAGCGTGATGCATCCTGGTTCGGCGTCGCTGGCGCGGCCGGCGCGAAATACGGCATGCTCCATTTTGGCGTCGAGGCGGCCAGGCTGCGTTGAACGCTGCCAGTCGCGTCGGTTACGCCACGACGTCGGAGTATAGAGCGTCGGGTTTTCGCCGACGTGACGTCGCTGTGACGCGCTCGCACGCGCGCACGCGTTACGTCGGAGTATAACAGAGCCTTTAAGGTCCTTTCTTATGTGGACGTCAATGCTATTTTTTTGTGGAGATCAAGAAAGTGTATGTGAAAGTGGTAAATGTGGCCTCATTTTTCTGCGGAAAGTCTGATTAATTGGGACAAATCTGCAGGTTTCTGGCATGGGGACTGGGGTACTACATCTATAAACATTCGGTGGACAGCCTTGCCAGTCAAGTACCATGGCGTACCGCTTGAACACTATCGTGACAGCAAGCAATACTGGAATGAAGAGACAGAAAGAGTGAGAACAAAATCTGAAAGTTGGAAAGGGCGGGATTTATCAATGTTTACGCGTGCTACCGTATGCTATTTGATTTTGACTGCGAAAGTGTGGTACGTTTTGCAAGTTCTGGCTATACCCCGCATCAATGTGCAGAAACTGCACAGAGTGTTTGCTGTATTTATATGGAGTTCAGTCCAGTTCTCCGCCACAAGCGGAGGGGTGCCGAAGCATCGTCGAGGAAAGAAAACAAGCCTCCCAAGGTTGGTATCAAGACGTCACCGAATGGAGGTCGACGCAGGGCAGGGGTGTCGGACAACTGCCGTCGTCCGTGTTTCGTATAGTTAGAGGAACGATGTCAACGGTGTAAAAATGGAAAATCGCGTTTACTTAGCAGATATGTACAGCCCTCACCGCTGCCTCAATCGTCTCAATGTCCTCTGTCCTCGCGCCTTTTTCCGGACTTCTTTGTCGTCAGTCCTTTTTCGCGCGCACATTCCTCCTCTTCGTCTACAATATTTAACAGTGCGTAAGGCCTTGGTTAAGAACTGCAATCCTTCGAATGTGACCGACTTCGAGCGCAGCACGGCGACGCGAACACTCGAGGAGGCTATTACGACGCCCAGATCCTCAAACTGACGGGTGAGCGTGCATTTTCACCATCCCAAAGTGCAACGTAGCCATAAGCGATGGCCGTTTTATTTCATTTTTATTGCGACTGGTTAAAAGCGAGTATTGTGGACTGTGTTTAATTGGGGCAATAAGCTAGGCAGATGAATGCATGGGCTGTCTAAAACTTCAGTTAAAATATGTGGACTTAACTGCCTTGCACGTGACATCATATGGCACCCTATTAGCCACAATTGCTCCGTACCGGGCTCTTGTGTCTTAAGTCCACGCTCCTTTTCTCGTTATGCAACGTTCCGAGTTTCAAACTCCAAGCACAGAAACTAAACGGAGCATAGCGTACAGGAGAGCAACACACCGAAACTAACGACGAGTTATATGAGCCACTTCCGACCGCTCGTTTATGACGAACCGAGCATCTCGCGGATGCCGAAATTATTTTGAAGATAAATTAATTAACGGCTCTGTAAAACGGCAGAGTGTAAAACAATAAAAACACGACGACGTTAGGAAGTTTTTATGACTGTTCTAATATTCCTGAAAGGTTTGAAAACCTGCTTCGAGCACATGTGCTGAAAGTTACTTTGACCGATCTATTTATTGACCATGCATGCTGTTCAGGTTTAAATGAAAGACAACATTCTTGAACTCGCTTGTCGAATCAGGAAACTGTCAAACTTGTCAGATTTTCCAAGGTTCCGTCTTGCAGCACGACGGAACCTGTCGATGAGCTACGCCAATACTGGCCCACCGCCGTTCAATAAATAGCATGTCAATTAGTTTTCAGGCGAGATGCATAAACAAACCTTTTCCGCAACGCTAACTGATGTTTTCGCTTTCCAATCGAAATATCTTTATTCACAGGGCTATGCGTTCTACAAAGGGCAGTGATCCGACTGTCTTCTGATCCCGACAACATTTCTGTCGCTGTACTATCATAACGCTACTGTTCAATAGATTAATCCGTTTTCAAGCGAGATGCACAAACAAACCTTTTCCATTATGCTAATTGCTGCCTTGGCTTTCAAATCAAATCATTTTTACTTACTGGATTAAGCCTTATTCAACTGAAAAGAGGCAACACTCCGCTGCACTCCTCGTCTCAACAATGTTTCTGTCAGCACGAAGAAGTCACTTGCACTTCGCTCGAGTGTCAGTCTCTGGAGGCGCTCCTGTCCGTTTAGTCTCTTGCACTTCGGAGCACAAACTTAACGCGCCCAATCGTGACTGATTCGACGTCAGTCCATGCAAGTCATGCAATGCATGGCTTGCATTGATGTCGCATCAGCTGCAATTGCTTCCTCACCAATTTATTTATTCATGATCACATATGTACCTACTAGAAACCCAAGAGGAAATGGCAGCTGAACCGTCCAGGTGGGAACGGGCAGCTGAGGCATCTGCAAGTTTACACAAAGCTGCACCTCCCAAAAAGGTCAGCCCTTGTGCCCCCTAATGCAAAGCAGTTTTTGTGGAAATTCTGTCACCAGAATATCATTACCTGTCTACGTTATGTCGTGCAGCTAACTTGTAGTGCTATTTCAATTTTTAGATCTGGTTTATGTTAGGACAGAAGCTGAAAGTGACAATGTTGTGGGGCTCTCAAAAGCACACAACTGACCGGTACAACTGACACAGAAAGAGAGCCGATCATGCACAAAATGTGAGTGTGGAAAGCAGCTTGGGAATGCCAACACTCATCGTAATGTCATGCCGAGTCCTTAACATTTATACTTCTTTGGGATTGCTCTGTTTCACCCTTCACGCAAAGCTTTGCAGTTTACCGAGCCTTCTCCATTTCAGAAAGGCCACTAAAGCAGTCGGGCGTTACGAGGAAGACAAAGAGTCGACTAAATCGCAAAAAAAATAGCATGAGGACCCAAACTGACGCGTGCAACAATCTGTTGTCATGATCTGTTGATGAGGAATGCTGTGCTTTCTGCCTACACCCTAATGCGCTCGACTCCTGGACCTGACGACGTTACGTATAGCGCCCTTGCCAATCTAGGCCCACGAGGTCAAAACCAACTTCTTGATTTCTTCAACAATTCATGGGAAACGGGTCAGGTACCATCAGTATGGAAGAATGGGCGTATCATACCCATTCTCAAACCAGGAAAGTCGCCTTACGACATTGCATCTTATAGGCCAATAGCTTTATCAAGCTGCATTGGTAAGCTAATGGAGAAAATGGTAAATTATCGCCTTGAATGGTACCTAGAAAATACCGACCAGTATCCGGACGTAATGTCTGGATTTCGACGTGGACGAAGTTCTTTGGACAACGTCATAGACCTAGTCACCTTCGTAGAACAGGACAAGAAGCAACGATGAATAACTACAGCCGTCTTCCTTGATGTCGTGGGTGTATACGACAACGTGACCCATGAGGCCGTCCTAAATGCCGTAGGGGAACTTGGAATTGGTGGCCGCATGTTCTCCTGGTTAGAGAGCTACCTCACAGGAAGATCTATATATATGTCAACGCATGACGGAAGTACAAGTTCCTACATCCTCGCAAAAGGCGTACCACAAGGCGGGGTATTAAGCCCAATTTTGTTTAATATGGTCTTGATAAATCTAATCTGCGATTTACCAACCATGGTACATGCATCTATTTATGCTGATGACATTTGTATCTGGGCGACCGGTGCCACACGTCCTCAGATACGGGCGAGACTCCAAAGCGCTCTGAAAATCACCCATAAATATCTCATCGAACGTGCACTTCAAATATCAACTTCCAAATCAGCTGCGATTACGTTTTCTCGCAAGTTAATGGACCGATACCCTATTACTATCTGTGGAGAAAAAATTCCATATGTCCGGAAGCATACGCTTCTAGGAATAACTTTGGATCGAGGCTTAACGTGGACGCCTCATGTATCCCGACTGAAAATGAAGCTGACATCCATAGTGCATTTCATGCGTTTCATCAGTAGCACAACATGAGGCGCAACTGTTGGTTGCCTAAAGCGACTGTTCGAAGCCTTCTTCCTCGGACTTCTGAGGTACACCTTACCGGTTATCAACAACACCTGCATTACCAATATAAGAGCCCTCCAAAGCGTCCAGGCTCAAGCTCTACGAACCTGTTTAGGGCTACCCCGATCTGCTTCCACGCCCAGGACGATTGCGGAGGCTCGCAGACTCCCAATTGAAGCGTACATGATACAAGAGACACTGCGGTTGCACTTGAGACACCTCACACAACATCCTTGCCATCACTTAGCAACATTACCTACAAACAGACCAAAGTCCAGCTTCTCCAGGACGATAAGAAAGCACAATACTACTCTAAATAATTTTGTTCGACCATCTATTAAGAGCATACCGCCATGGACATTCTTGACTCCAGAAGTAGTGCCGTACATCAAAGGCATTCATAAGAAGTCATCAACTCCACTGCCCGTACTGAAACCACTGGCATTAAGGGTCATAAATGAAACATACAACTCGACGACACATGTGGACACCGACGGGTCCTCTTCTGAGGAACGAACTGGAGCTGGGATCGTAATACCCGCCCACAGTCATTCCTCCAGTATTGAAATAGGACACAAAACGACATCACCAGCATCTGAGTTAGCGGCCATACGAGAAGCAGTAAGGTACATCTTATGTCAAACAGCCCAGCACTGGACCATCTTCAGTGACTCAATACCAGCGCTTCAAATAATCCAGTCTTCTATGAAAAATAATGCGTACAACTTTCTGGCATACCAAATCTTCTGCACCTGCCACCGGGCCCTCCAGAACTCTTCAGTGGATACCAGGTCATTGTGGTGTCGCCGGCAATGAGACAGCAGATAGTGCAGCAAAATCAACCAGTAACGGCAATAAAATTGGCATACCCTATTCCAGGTGTGACACGAAAACTCTGGTTCAAGACGTGGCAAGAGGAATTTCACGAAACTACTGGATGAATCCACGTTACCGCCATCCCAGCCTATACTCCCTTGATCCTCAACTTGCATTCCGCGTTCCATCTGGACTTTCAAGATAGCTAGAGGCGGTCCTGCACAGACTATGGCTTGGTGTGGCATATACACCGCAGTTTCTTGGTCGGATTCAAAGAAGAGATGCCGCGAACTGTGCAAGCTGCGAAGTTGAAGGGACAATTCAACATATCCTGTGTGAATGCGATAAATTCAACGAGGATCGACAAGTGCTGCAACAGACATTAATGGCGTTGGTCTCGCAGCCTTTCAGCTTATCAAAAGTGCTTGGTGCCTGGGACACAACTGAGCAATTCATGAAGGCCACGAAGGCCCTGGTAGTGTTCCTCACTACCAAGGACTTTGTAGGGTGCTTAAAATGCCTGTGAGATTTTGAACATTTGTACCATTCCTCACCCTCATTGACAACTTCACCTCATCGTCATACCTTTTCTTCCCCCTTCCCCTTCTCCCCAGTACAGAGTAGCCAACCAGAACCTACGTTCAGGCTAACCTCTCTGTCCTTCCTTAATAAACCCTTCTCTCTCTCTAGCTAGTAACTACTGATCCAATTTTCTTTTAGACGCCTTGAGCTACTACATTCACCACCATCCAAACCCCGAGGCTGCCAACCTCCTAGAAGACCACGCTGTCCGTGTGCGACAGATGAACAATATTATGACAAACTTTCTCTCGGATCTGGGCCGCAATACCAGGGGCCGCAGTGCAGAGTGAATTTTTTTTTTTTTTTTCTTATTCACTTTTAGTGGAATTTTTTTACCTTCATGATTTTATGTTATGCCATACCATATTTGACCGACAGGCGTCGCAACGCACCACGAATGTTTTGTTTTTTGTTTTTTTTATTCTTTTATACCTGGTTTCACCTTCTATCCAAGCGCAGCGGATGCTGCCAGCCATCTCAGCCAACCCACCAATGAGAGAGTGTCACGTTTGCTTGAGCTCCGCCCGACCAAAACATCACGTGATACCCTCCCGGCGCTGGATTGCCTGGGGTGGCTCATAGACCCCGCTGCGCTCGGGTGGAAGGTGAAACAATGTGTTCACTTTAGGGCTTTATGTTGCTCCACACGCTGAATGTTTTTATTGTCTAGTCACTTTCTTTTATCTTGTTCAGTGTCTCTGGTATATTGAAGGCAAAATTCAATAGTACTTTTAGTCCTTGTCTAGTCGGACGTTTTTAATCTTTACTCGGGCATATTTGACCGACAGTGTGGTGCCTCCGGCATATTTGAGCGCACCATGAATGTTTTTTTGTTTTTTTTAATTCTCTTTTATACTTGGTTTCACCTTCTGTCCAAGCGCAGCGGATGCTGCCAGCCATCTCAGCCAACCCACCGTTAAGAGAGTGTCACATTTCCTTGAATTCCACCCAACCAGAACATCACGTGATACCCTCCCGACGCTGGATTGGCTGGGGTGGCTCGTAGCCTCCGCTGCGCTCGGACGAAAGGTGAAACAATGTGTTAACTTTAGGGCTTTATGTTGCGCCTCACGTTGAACGTTTTTATTGTCTAGTCACTTTCCTTTATCTTGTTTAGTGTTTCGGGTATATTGAAGGCACCATGCAATGGTTTTTTTTAGTTCTTGTCTAGTCAGACTTTTTAATCTTTACAGTGTGGTGCCTCGGGTATATTTGACCGACAGGCGTTGCACCACACCTTGAATGTTCTTTGTTTGTTTTTTTAATTCTTTTTTATACTTGGTTTCACCTTCTGTCAAAGCGTGGTGAATGCTACAGCCATTCCAGCAAACCCACAGTTGAGAGAGTCCAGTTTCCAACCCATGTTGAGAGTCATGTCTAGTTAGACTTTCTTTTATCTTGTTTAGTGCCTCAGGTATATTAAAGACACCATGCAATGTTTGTTTGTTTTTTCTTCTTGTCTAGTCAGACTTTTTTAATCTTTACTCGGTATTTGACCGACAGTGTGGTGCCTCGAGCATATTTAACCGCACCATGAATTTTTTTTTTTTTTTTTTTAATTTTCTGTTATACTTGGTTTCACCTCCTCTCCAAGCGCAGCGGATGCTACCAACCATCCCAGCCAATCCACCGTTGAGAGAGCGTGCAGTTTCCTTGAGCTCCGCCCAACCAGATCATCACGTGATACCCTCCCGGCGCTGGATTGCCTGGGGTGACTCATAGACCTCCGCTGCGCTCGGATGGAAGGTGAAACAATGTGTTATCCTTAGGGCCTTATGTTGCGCCACACACTGAATGTTTTTATTGTCTAGTCAGTCTAATTTGTTTAGTGTCTCGTATATTGAAGGCACCATGCAATGTTTTTAGTTCTTGTCTGACTATTTTCAGTGTTAGTGTATTCCAGGCATATTTTGAACATGCTGTTTGCCTTTTAAGATAATGTAAAGTATGTTATGTGCAAGGTAAAATTTTCAAAATAAACGTGGTTTTGTTAAATTTCCTACACTTTGGAGCATGACCTCAGCAAAACAAAGTTATTCAGCCTTGGATTTACCATTCCTTATTGTTAAAACCACTAAAGGATTGGTTAAAATTTCTATGCAAATAAAATGGTTCTGGTAGTTTGTGGCCTGTGTTTTTAGTATGGTGAAGCTGGCTGTACTGGTCTCGGGTACGAGTTGTACCGGTTTCACCAGTGAAACCAGTACAACCGGTGTACCTAGTATGGCTGGTTTTATCATACGCCCAATAAATCCAGTATTTCCAGTGCATCCATATACCCATGTTCGATAATCCAGTTTGATGTCCAGTATTCCCAGTAAAACTACCAGTATTCCCAGTATACCCATCCAATAATCCAGTTTGATACTGGCCAATTATACCCAGTACAACTACTACCAGTATTCCCAGTTTGCCCGTCCAATAATCCGGGTTGATACTGGCCCAGTATGCCGAGTATGGACAAAAATTTTCTATAGGGGAGTATTGTGGACCGTGCTTAATTGGGGCAACAAGCTAGGCAGATGAATGCATGGGCTGCAACGTTCTGTGTTTCAAACTCGGAACGTTGCAGAACCTCGTCAGACTCGCCAAACACGAGCGCGAGCGGCCTGGAGTGGAAAAACGGATGAGGTCACTCAAGTCCCAGGACGTCAACCTCAAGGGACGCCTGAACATGGCCCTCCACTGAAGGTAGTGAAAGCCCCCAAACACTTAGCTTTTACGTCGACCGTCGTTTGTCTTCAGCGCTGTCGGCTTGTCGCGTTTTCCGACGGCTTACTTTTCGTTGCGAGTCAACTACACTACACAACTACACAAAGAGTCAACTAAATCGCAATGAACACTCAATAAGTCATAAGGAATACAAAAAAGAGGACCGAAAGACACATCTTTTCCATGTCTTTCTTTTTTAAGCAAGTTCCACGTATCTCGCACCCCTTGTAAACGTTGAAGGTTTCAGCATTACCAGCATGATCAGTCGCAATGTTTTCTATTCATCTTATTGAGGCCACTGCAGCCGCAGCATCATCATCATCGGGAAAAGACAACAGGCCTCCTAAGGTATCATGACGTCACCGAATGGAGGTCGACGCAGGGCAGGGGTGTCGGACGGCTGCCTTAGCTTTCGGCCGAAGCTGTGCCGCGTTGGCCTCATTTTGATGATGCGAAAACTTCAGTATTACGACCTTGTACCACGATGGCTTTATATGACGTAGTTGTGTGTCCGTTTTGGCTTTGTCTGCATTAGTCAGTTGGATGAATGGATGGACGAATGTGTCTGAAACCTTTGAATCGAGCGGCGGCTGTTGAGCCACCTAGACAAAGCATCAATTAGTTCATGACCATGGTATTACAGCAGCGGGGAAAAAACGGTCAAATTAAAGCTCCAGCCTTGCGTTGCCCGGTTTTCCCCCGCTCCTGGGCTACCGTGTCAGTATTGAACCAGCTGGCATGCACACATACTTAAGTTTCAATTATCTAATCTCCAATCGGAAAAAAAAACAAAAAAAAAAAAAAACAGTAACACTACACTTTTAAGCCGCCTCCTTCTAAATTCTGAATTAATGGAGCGTGGTAAAGAACCTATCGGTCATACGTTAACTGCACTGGCGCCACTGATCCAGCAAAATCCCTGACTCTGACGTCAGTTGACGTCATGCACGACGTCAAGTGCTTTCAGGGTGCCATGGCGGGAAGAGCGATGCCCGTGCAGCGAGGAAGTTCCCGTCTGGCTTCCAAGTCCAGCATGAAGCCACTCTCCGCTGCGCAGGAAAAGCAGCAGGAGGAATACAGCATACGAGGACCCATCTACTGCTTGATGCGGCAGGATTCACAATGAACATCATCACCGTTATTTTCATTGCACCTACATTAATGACGGGAAGTGCCAATTTCCCCGAATGTTAAATTACTACTATTACGAGATGTGAGGAAACCAAACTGACAAGGGATAACAAGCTGGAGGTCTGCGAATAGCCCTGCGTGTACTTTAATGGTACGTTTACATCCGAGAAGAAATCCGCTGCCGCGGGAGCGGATCCGCTCCAGGCGGTGGCGGCGAAGGTTGCGTTTACATATATTTCCTCCGAACGGCAGCGGCGACGCCGGCTGCGGCAGCTGTTCTCGTAACATCCCGTCAAATATGACGAGAAGGCGCGAGAGGTCCCACCTCGGGCTCGGCTGTCTCTCCCGGGCGTTGCTGCTCCCAGAACAACGCGTACTCATGACGTAGGCAGCGTCGCGCTGCGCAAGAATGTCACTTCCGGTCAGCGAAACGCCTTGTTCGGCGGCAGAAATAGGTCCCGGACCTATACGGCTCGCCGCCGCGTTTTCCGCCCAGCGTTTCGCCCCAGCGGCAAAAGCTGGGCGGATTCACCGGCGGATCCGCAAGTGTAAACGCACCATTAGGCAGCGTGAAGTTAGTTGGCTCCAATGAGCGTCTCGGGAAACGGAACAAATGGTCCTGGAAGAAATGGTCCCAGAATAAATGGTCTCGGAACAAATGGTCCAGGAATAAATGGTCCCGGAACTAATGGTCCCAAGTACAAACTAGGAAAAAATGATCCCACATAATTATCGCCAATGTGGCTTCTGCGTTTTCGGATAAATCCGATAAAATCCAATAGCACTCGCCGAATTTCGAGGCTGCCGGTTGCGCAAACTCGACCGGTTTTTATATTTTTCTGGGAAGCTCACAAATGTTTTCTGAGCAAACCCACGCTTTTTCATCAATTGCAGGACTACCTGCGGCTTGGCTTCCAGTTGATGCGGGAGTGTTGTACATTATAAAAAATAACCGTAAAATATTGGACAACTTGGCTATAAATATCACTGTCGACCAACCGTAAAAAAAAAACAGTATTTAGTCAGTATTCCGCGCCTCGCTACCTGTGCGAAGTGCGAAAAGAGAGGGGAAAAAACGAGCGAAAGAGGTTTCTCGTCTACATCAAGGTCGCAGGCAAGCGCTCGTCGGAATATGCATGCGTGAGCGGGAAAAAAGGAGGAGGAGGGGAGAAAGGGGGATGGGGAGGTTGTCTGTTTGGCGCAGTGCCATCGCCGCCTCCTTGCCTAGTTTTTTTTATTTACCCCACTGTCAAGCAGAAGATGAACCAGCCTGTCGACCACCTGACGTCAAAAGTCCAGTGCTTCGGAACAAACAAAGCACGGGAACGTCCACCGTTGCTTTCACTTAGCTGGACGCCCTACTGCCTGACAAGTAAGTCATTTATGGCATGACCTTTGGGTATTTGTATGTTTACCGTACTAACAGAACCCATACTTTAGCATTGAAGATGTGACTATTTTAATGCACCTGCGATATATGAAAGAAGTTCACGGTGCGGTGATAGAGTCGACCATGTCATATACAACCAGACTTGTGCCCGTTACTTCAAAAAAGTAATTAATTACAGTTACAATTACTTGGTCTAAAAAGTAATGGATTACCGTTACAAATTACTCGCCGTAAAAAGTAATCGATTAATTACTTCGTTACTTTACTCGATTACTTTTACGTTACTCCAAAAGAATACGAAAAAGACACACTATATACTGCGTGCTCGAAGGGGAAAATTTTGGGCCTCATCAAAATTAAAACAGAAATAAACATATTCATTACTTTCTACCCAATATTTTAGGTTAATAATTTTTGAAGAACGAATCTACAAAGTTTTAAAGAGCTTGAACAGGTGCTCAAGGTAAGCGAGCCTTGCGCAGTCCAACCGGGACAGAACTAAATCCTATGAACATGCGACGAATGCACTTGGGCGGTGGAGGCACGCATGCACACCATTCGAATCAATCCGAGTTTGGCGTCAGCGAGCTTCAAAACACGATTTCCCTGAAGATATGGTTTTTCTATGTTTGCTGCATTTTGCCTAAATAGGGGCTAGTTTACCTACTAAAACGGACTAGCTGTGAGACCAAGATGCGGTACTTGCCTCTGGGAACATTTCAAAGACTCCTCCTTGATGAAGGTTGTTATCCGACCGAATGACCCACTTGATCTTCTTTCTTGATCACCAAACTTATCAGAACCAAGACGTCACACGAAATATTATTGCACAATCTCTCAGCTGAACTGACTTTCCCGTCTAGAAATGATTAAAAACAGGCCAATTTTCAGTGAACAGCACGCTTCATGTCTTTCACACGTTAACAGGCGGCTTCACAACTCCAGTCTCCAAGTGAGTCACCGTTTATTCTCAGAAAACTCGGGCTATGTTTCCTTTCCCCAAAAATTTCCGTCTAAGTTCCCGCAGGCCCAATCCGCTGACGAGAACCCTAGCCTTCTCGTTTCTAAGAACACGGGCTCAGCTTGGATGTCCCAAGCCGTTTTGTTGTGCTCCCCGACCAGCTTATTGCCTGCTGTTGAAAGTTACTGTTTAAGCTGACAGCAGGGTTGATGCTAGATTTTTCTTTGTTCCAATGAACTGCAACCATCGCATTCCTCCTGTTTTTGCCCTACGTATCCGCTAGTGTGAAGTCAAGCAACAGGAACAACATAGCTGGTTGGCCCAGCCAGTATTCAGCTTTCACAGCGCTGTCAAGGATGAGCAGGGTCGAGGACTCGAGGTCTCATTAGAGCTGCCTCCCTGTTTGCGGGGTGAGCGTATGTATAGGCGGAAACATCAACAAGCAAAGCACGGTCTCGTTAAAAAAAAATTGTTTTGGGGGAACAAGGCGCGGGGGAGTGGGGAAGGATGAAGGAGGGTAGAGGAAGGGGGGGGGGGGAGGAAGGGAGCGGACGTATGCGCCACGGTCACTCTGTCCACGGTCCCACTTGACACGAACCCCAAGCCACGGTTTTATGGTCCATTCGTTTTCTGCTCTTTTGTAAGCTCGCAGCCGTCCGTTCGTTTTCCAAGAAGTCGAAGCCTGTTGCCTTTCTGTAGAGTGTCAAATCCTCCCAGCCTGGCTGACCGTACGAACGAGTCGAGAAACGGTCTCTGGCTGGGCTGTCGTGCTTTCCGTGAATTCCTTTCCCTCACCAGAACCTCATCAGAGTCTTGTGTTACCATGCTAAAAGCGCGAAGGCCGTTGCATCGCCCTTCTTCCACTCTATTTCTTTTTTTGACGGGACGGAAGAATTGTAACGAGTAATTTCAGTAATTCGTTACTGAAACAAGTAATGAGATTACGTTACAAATTACATTTTTAAAAAAGTAACGAATTAATTACTAAATTACAAGAAAAGTAATTAATTACAAGTAATCCCGTTACTTGTAATGGATTACTTCCAAGTCTGTATACAACGCATCGCTTATATCTTGCATAGAGGATATTCATTCATAACGATTGGAACAAATAATGTTCAGAAAGAAGGCATAAACGGCAAGGGGCTTTTTGCGTTATGAGTCGCCATGAACTGACTTATAAAAAGGACTTGGTTTAATATTTACATGACCGCGGTAAAATCCACCCTGACAATTGCCCTGCTTCCTCGTCGTTCCAAAACCAAAATGTCCCTCCTCGCGCCACCCACACTTCTTCTTCGTCCTCAGTCCCAGACACGATCTCGTTCACCGAAAAATGTCACAGGCGCGAGACAGGATCGCCCTCCACTAGTCATTTTCCAACAGGGCTCTCTACTCTACCGTTGTGGCTGCGCTTTGCTGCTCCGCAGGATGACCGAGGAATGTCCTTCCTCATGGGTATTGGTCTCCATTAAGCGTAAGATACCCACTCAGAGCTATATATTGAGTGAACCATTCCATGTTGCACTACATATATCACTGTAAAAATATTCCGTAAATAAAAGGCGTACAAAGAAGAGGAGTCCCCGGTTATCGACGCGCAGATCGACGATTTTGTGTTCTCGTGAGTTCGAGAAAGTTCTCGACTAGAAAATTCGGAACTCGATCAGTCGAGAATGTTCTCGAACTCACGAGAACGCAATGTTGAAAGAATAAATAAAAGGACATTCCACCGACTAGAATCGAACCTAGATTTTCTGCGCGACAGTCAAGTGCGGTCGGCGAGCGACCGCGTGACTGTCAAGCGCGACAGTCACGCGGTCGCTCGCCGACGCGCGTGGCAATATTATTCCATTTTTAATTGGTAGATTTGCATTTCTCTTTTTCTTCTTATTCAACCTAAAATCAAGGTTTTTTTTTTTTTTCTTTCAATTTTTTTGGGGTCGGCATAGAATCAATAGCGGCCTAGGTTCAAATAAATATGGTACTTCCTGCCACAACCAGATCAAGCGCTCCTAGGCACGTGAGCATACTTAGGCCACAATATACTTTGTTTCGGCCTCAATTGGCAAAAAGTGAATGCTAGAACCCCTAAGCCAACCAGAACGATCAAGTTTTGCTCCACCGTTCCGAGTGGCTTGCCATGCAGCATAAGGCAGTCGCTATAACAACCTATCTAAGACAAACGTTGAGATAGTCAAATGTTTGCTATCAGATGGCATACATCCCCATGTTTTGAATGAAGCTCTCCAAGCACTCAGGTGACTGGAGAGCACTCTGCCAACACAATGACCTATTGCTTTATGCCAGTCTCCTCTTTGAAAACCTTGTTAAAGGTGCCACTTTGTCACACAAGCGATGCTTTTGATCTAGAACTTGAAGAAATTGGCACGGAGATCACAAAAGGCATCATTGGGCAATAGGAAGTTCACGTCAAGTGCACACTCCATCTAAGGAGCCTCCTGCAGTCGGAAGGTGCCACGTCACTTGTCCGTGACCTTCTCATTGTTGACATGGAAGACACGCTTAAAATCCCAAAATCAGACTGTTTGCAGAATATTAGAATTCTCATAAAGGATGAATAAATATTTTACAATCCTACCAGGATAGTGATATTTAACTGTCAAGAAGCCAAGGGAAGATGTAACAGTCCTAGCAGAGTATCCAGTCAAGCACACAGTTCCTTTTTACTAACACCACTGTGAATATTACACTATGTTAAAGGAGTACAAAATTGAAACTTCAAATATCCCTGGAACACTTTGATACGGGTGAAATATGATCCATGATATTAATAAATGATAATCACACCCTTGTATTTTCAGCAGATGGCTATATTTTTTATTACAACCGACAGATTCTGGCAAGCGCCTCACCATCAGCCATCGAGGCAGCACGAAACGTCTCGGGACATTTGACAGTGAACTCACGCACGCAACGTCACGGGTCCATAAACGGCCAAGGGTACTGTAATTACGATCGTCGTCTCCAGGTCGCGCCAGCTTTATCGTCAACGCATTACCATCCCGCCAAGTGGGAATACCCGAGGTAGGGTGGGCTAGAACTGAGAGGTGTGCCAAGCGCCGCTCATTCCGGCTCGCCTCCATCAGGAGTCCGCGCCATCACGTCGCAAGCTCCTAATGGGCCCGTGACGTGAGAAATTCCAACGAAGTTCGGCCCCCAAACTACCAGGTGGTATTGAATAATCATTTTATTCATTTTAATTTTTCTTTTTGCGTTTACAGACAGAAGGCTAGTGTTTGTGAGCTACTGTCATAAAGGAGACCACATAAAGGAGACCAAAAACATTCCTACTTTGCCTTCAAACTCCAGTGCAACCTTTTGTTAGCATAAACTGCATAGCAGGTTTGATTCGCTCAAACACAGAAGTAGCAGCTTAGTTGCACACAGAAGCACTAGGGATGGCAACAAAATGCTGATTGATGAAGGTCAGTATGGACTTCTGTGAATGGTCATTTTAGGTATGAAATAAAATGTAAACCAAACAGTATATTCCACTGAAATAGTGTCAAAATAATCTTGAACACACAAACTCGATGTTTTATTTAAGTTCCAAATGTTGTAATGAAATTGATATTTTCAATTCTCATTAAAAAAAAGAACAATGTAGAACTTCATGATAACAAAGATTGGCATGTGATTGATAAGTATGTACGGCACGGACCAAGAGAAGTTCGGATGTCGGACAACGACCAACATGACGACTCCTTTCAAGAATTCTCTCTAGGGAGCCTCATGATCAACGACATTGAAGAAGGCACAATGTCAGACTGGCTTGAAAACATCAATGTAAATGGCCACGACGTAAACTTCAAACTTGACACCGGCTCCGATGTGAACATCCTACCCGAGAGACTTGTCACAAAATGGACGCCCCAGCCAACTCTCAAGAAAACGAAAGCAAGAGTAACTACCTATCTTGGCAAGTGTCTGCACATTGAAAATGAGTGTGAACTTCCTTGCTCAGTGAAGGATACCTAAAGTAGCCCGAGGTTTCTCCTGGTGAATGGAAACTTTAAGCCCATCTTAGGAGCTGCAGCATGCACGGAACGAAAGCTAATGCACCGAGTGAAGAACATCCAAGCAACAGAGACGGCGAACCATCTAGCTTAACAACACTTCTTTAGGACTTCCTCGACGTGTTTAAAGGAATTGGCAGACTGCCTGGAAAATACACCATCCACCTCCAACCCGATGCAAAGCAAAACCCCTCGAAGAGTCCAAGTGCACTCGAAGGTACAGTGAAAGCAGAACTTGATGCGATTCGCTTGCATCCGCTCATCAAAAGAGTGACAGCGCAAACAGAGTGGGTCCACCCCATTTTTATAATCAAAAAGAAAGATTTAAACGAGCATCCTTCCCCCGATCGAACAGACAGGTAGAGGACCATTCAGACAATCAAGGCTACAATGACAAAAGCACTCGGTGAAGGGAAAGAACTGTCAGTGGTCTTGTTGAACTACAGGGAAACACCGATGAATCGACTTGCATCTCCCGCAGAGATGATCATGGAAGGAAAGATCAGAACGCTAATTCCAGCCCATCCCAGCTCACTCCTATTTCACTACCCGCACAAGTTCCTTCACAAGAAGTTAAAGGCAAGGCAACAAGCTCCAAACAAGCATGGGGCTCAACATGCGAAGTACTGCCTCCTTTGCAGAAGAAACAACCAGTTTGGTACTGGCACGGGAAGAGATGGGAAAAGGCTGTGGCGACACAGGTGGGTCCGGAACAACGGAGGTACAGTCACTGCGTCCAACAGACAGACATATACACGCAACCGATACCACATTCGAGTGCGAATCAGCTCAAGGAGCCCCCAGGGACTGCGGAGGATTACAATCCGGTCGACACCACAGTCAGCGCAAGTCACCCAGAAGAGACATCCTTGAGATGTGTGCCAAGCCAGCCACAACACCGAGCAACACGCTCAGGAAGGACCGTCAGAGTTCCTTTAAGATTTCTTCTATAGCATTTTAATTTTGTTGTTTAATACTTGTGGCGGCATATTATGTAGCCAGAGCCGTATATTCAGAGCGTTGGGCCATTGGGAGGAGCAAGGACCACCGCCAGTGCCAATTATTCCCCAAGCGGTTGTAGCGCAAACTCCGGGTAAGCCATTTGCGCCAATCAGCGAACCGTTACGTCACAACATTGAAGGCGTGTAAGTGAAGCGTTCAGTCTGATTCAGTCGGTGCAGCGGTCGGTGACGCAACCGGCGAAAGAGCAACGGTGGTCGCCGATTGAGTGCAGCGTGACCGGCGAGACTGAGGCTACGAAGAAACTGATAAAAACACTCCCATAATCGATCCCGTGGAAGATACGTCTGCTCCGTGCCTGCGGTCTGCTTCGTCTGCTCACTGTCGCGGCTCGCTTTCCATTCGATCGGCGCACCAACATGCGGGTCGGCTTTACGGAAACGAGCACGCACATGCAGCGAGAAGCATGACTGTGATAGCCTTACTGCGTCAGTTGCAATTTACATATGTCGCAATAGTGTTGACTGCCCTTTACTAGCGACAAAAACGTAAGAATGGGATGAACTTACATGGTCATTGAAGCCTCATAATCTTGTATCGTCGACCCATTCGCTGTCCGATTCCATTCCATAACCCCTTCAGCATCGGTGTCCACAATTGTACACGCAACCTTTGAATGCCCGCAGAAAGCATAATTTGCTTTCCGCAGCCTTGAAGCACGGCGTCTACGTTCGCACACGAATGCTCAGTGGATCGGTGGCGCCATCTCGTACTTGCGCCGCAAAGTAGAAACATGAACCTTCGTTCAAAATGGACGTCTCCGCATTTTACGGATCCGCGGGTAAGCACCCTTCATTTTCTCGTAATACATAATTCCCTCGTGGCTTGTGCAGGGCCACGAGGGAATAAACGTTCTTTTTGGCTTGCCGTGACACGGAGTCAGTCGCATTTCTTTCGGGTGCCACCGAGCACCGATACAATAACCTTTGCAATTGTTCTGCCAATTTTTGCTAGATTTGGAAGTCTGGTCGGAATCCTCGTTTGGTAAGCATTACTTCCCATTCAGAAAAATGAAAGATAATCCTCCTTTTTCCCAGGCTCTTAATTTCTGTAGAAAGTGCCATGCTAAATGTAAGTATGTACCAATCCTGGAGAGAACTATGTTGGTTTTAAAAACTATGTGGGCAATCAGCAAGCTTCGTAGAAACTGCCACTGTGAAGAAACTGGATGTCGGACTTCTTTTTAATTCACCTTTTTCTCACGTTGTCCTGTACTACAATATTCATGTAATTGTGCAAATGAGCAGACAGAGAGAACAAAGTTGCTCGTGTATTTTGTTCGCCAGAGGAGGACTGCAGCGCTGAAATGACTGAGGACTGCAATGTCGAAAGGGGGGCAAGGCCACACGCAGAAGAGCATCAGCAAGGTAATGACGAAATAATAAATTGTAGCTTGTTGGCACAGGGAGTTTATAATACACGTTTAAAGGAGAGATCGAAAAGGAAGGAGGAAACGTTTTTATGTGGTTCCTATGACAGCCATAGAGTGCATTATTTATAGTGGGAATATATTCATACGAGGTATCCATCCATCAAGCCGGTTCTTCATCTATGAGGTATCTATAAGAATCAATTCCACTGTTTTAGTGTTAAATGTGACGGTAACACTCTTCTCTTACAGTTAAGGTAGCTGCCCACCGACAAGGAAATGGACACCAGCCTAAGCTGTCCATATCCAAGAAGTTGATACAATCAGAAGGTAATTGATTATGAACTGACTGATGTTTTAAGAATTTTTGCAAATTGAAGCATAATTTTTCATATATCTTGTATGCAGTGAATCATTGAATTCCCACAAGATTTTATTTTGAAATGAGTACTGATAACTACTATGTTAGAATACAGTGAATTCATAAAAATGCATAAGAATTGTTTCGGTGTTCAAGTAACACTCTTTTCGTAATGTTAATCTAGCTCAGCCTGGGCCATCCACATCCAGGAAGTTGCTCCCACGAGAAGGTAATTAATTGATTGTCAAGCAATGTGGGTTTTCACGAGCAGAAGCATAACTCTTCATATATCTTGCTCAAATCGATTAGTGGCATTTATGTTTATGAACAAGATTTTATTTTGAAATGAGTAATATGTGTTAGAAGGCCGATAATCCATAAACTTGCATAGGAATTGTTTTGGAGTTAATGTGATATCAATGATTTGTTCTTACAGTTCAGCTGCCTACCGATCGACACGGAAATGAAGATCAGCAAATGCTTTCCACATCCAGAAAGCTGCTACCACCAGAAAGTAATTAAGTAATTAGTGTTTCACAATTTAGCAGCATTATTCTTCATGTATTTAGCACACATTAATAGTTGATTTTTATTTTCTAATTAACTTACTTTCAAATGAGTAATAATCAATGAAAGGTTGGTGATCTATAAACTTAGATAATGTTTCATAGTAATTCCCTTGCACTGGCTTAGTTCATAAAAATGCACAGAATGCCTAATTAACGCCATTAATGTCTGTGGCCTGACTTGTTTTCAAGGAAGATATGGTTAACCTGGTGAATTACATGCCCTCTCTCTCATAAGATTAGAAGCTGGACTAGAGATAATTTGAATTTTCTCTTAGCATAATGTTCACCTTTATTCTCTAGAATTTCAGCGAGAGATTCTCACTCGGCTCACAGTACTCCGCATCGTTCAGCAGCAGCACGGAGAATTGTTACGAGCTCTCACGGTGCGACAGACACGAGGTGAACTAGTGGAAAATCTAGAACTACTTGTCAGCAGTCCCTTCGATGATGTTTCGAGCCTGAAGACATTTGACTCCACAATTCAAGGGGAAATCAAGAAAACCTTGGCAAGTAGAATCTCTACTTTTCGCTTCCACGAGGACATCTCAGATTCAGGCAACTTTGAACAGGGCTCGTAGTCCCGAAAAAAAGCTTGAGAAGAAACCAGATTTGTTTTCATGTTTCTTTTTATAAGTTGCTTTGCGCAATTGCTTGCCGGCACTGATCCTAATATAAGGTATTTTCAAATAAATATTGTCCCTGCTAGCTGAGTGCACATACTTTAATAGTTATGCAACCATATGTGCCTTTCAAAGAAAAATGCACTGGGCACTTCATAGCTGTCTGCAGACTGCCACTGATGCATGGTGTCTCTGGCCCAAATCCCAATCCAAGGAAAAAAAAAATTACCTATATAGTGTAATAGTTTTGTTAAGTGTCTGCTATATACTGTAGCATTTTTGTTAAATGTCCGCTATATACTGTAGCATTTTTGTTAAATAGCTGCTATTTCAATCTATCCTTTTTCAGGTCCAACAACTCGCCGACGCTGGGGGGTCTGGGGTCGCCTCCTGCACAAGACGAGTCATGAGGATTTTGTTCACCGACCAGCTGGCCTGCAAGTTTTCCTGGGAGGGACGCAAGGGAAAGTTTTCATTTTGCAAGCTCCACCTTGCCAAGTGCGTCGTCAGTAAGTATTGTCCAGAAAAGTACCGCAGATGATTTCCCATGGAACACGATTTATAAAAGTGTGCAACAACTTGCATATGCCAAGCCCTTAACTTACGTGGTTAGCTATGTTCACATCCAACGAGTCCATCATGCATAGCAGTGTTCTGTTTTGCTGTTTTTTTATCAGGTGCAGTCCGGAGCTGCAATCAGTGCCAAGACTTCACCGTGGAGTCGGTTATTAAGGATTGGCTCCGCCATGCTCCTGCTAGGCACCGTGCGTCTCAAAAGGTAACGTGGCGTTACCAGACAAAATTTTGATGATTTTTATTTTGTGAAATGGACATTACTCACAAAAATGTGACTTTCTAAAAGTGGGAAATTATGATGTGTAATTTGTTTTGAGGATATTTCTAGGGACGAGTGTCGGGGAGGTTTCACAAGCAATTTATGCCTTGTTTGGTTTAGAACTAAAGAAAACTGCAGGTATAAATATTATTGAAAAATTGATTTGAAGCAGTTTTCCCTAGATTGAATTGGTAATAAATAAAAATAGTGTTAGCATATCGGTTGAATCCTTCCGTATTTGTGGCTACATAATATTTTCTATCTTTTTCAGGAACAGTCCGCGTCACAAGAAAGAGAGCAAAGCCAACTCTAAGGCATCTGACGCGCGATCTATTTTCTCACGATCATCTACGAATTCTTTCTAACTGCCAAGCTATCGGTAGAACTTTGGAAAGTGAGATAATATCCTTCCGTGGTGCAACAACTGTGCATCTAGATTTTTTTTTTCTGTAAAAATAAGCTGAGGCTTGTTCATTGTTTTGTGTGAAATAAAGTTTAAAACAAAATACAGTATTTTTGTTGCAGGTCTCACTTCTACATTGTATCAATAATCAGCAATTTAAGGATTTATTGTGGTACTGTAAACGACTTAATATTTGCTTGGACCCAATTTTTTCGAATCGGCTCGGTAAAATGTAAACACATTGGAAGCTACATTGAGATCCTACCGCCTCGGTAAACTTAACACCCACAAATGATGAAAAATGCCATACATTTAGTTTGACCTAAATCGCGCAATATTGAGCCCGCGAAAAATAGGTCGTTTACAGTATATATATATATATATATATAGGCCATGCATACAACAAAATTTTCCAGGGAGTGATTTATGCAGCACTGAACGCAACCCGTTTTTACCTTATTGCATGGAAATGCTCAAACAGCACATTCGCATAAATTGGGGTGACTGACCATACAGGCTGGGAAACGAAATGTAATGCTGTGGTAAGTTTTAGAACATAATTATTTTGATGGATGTCTCCTTATTCCAAGGACCAGACGTTTCAAAACCGATTCGGGTTTTCTTAAGGCCAAGTTGCACTAAAGAAAATCTGAATCGATTTTGAAACATTGGTTCCTTGGAATGAAGAATTGGTTGCTGTTTTTCTTTTTTTTTATGTCCCAAGTATGTACATGGTACGTCCACGGGATCAAGCTGAATATCTATCAAACGTCGCGAATGTCCAGGAGAAGCATCCATGTTACGTTAGTGGTACGTTTTCTGTGGGATCATTTTGCACTGCACGGTACATACATTGCATGTAAGATGGATCATTATGGATATCCATTGGATATGTTGAACATCCGAAAAATACATCTTTTGGACATTCATTAGAAGTTGGTGGTTGACTGGGTCCTTGAGATTCTCTCAGGTCTCTCCATTACCAATACCTGGCAGGACACAGCACTGTGCACAGCATTGTGTACAGTATGTACACAAACTGTACAACTATCTGAGACAGCAGTATGTGATATTCATCCTTTATCAACAAAATTGTTGGGTTTGCTGCTGCATGATAATATGAACATATCTGAGAACTAGTTGGTTATTATCCTTTTCTTTTCAGACACATACTTCTGCCAAAAACTTCACCCGAGAAAAGAGGTGTGGCTCAAAGGCTTGAAGAAATCTGGAACTATCTGCACTGTCTCGGAGCTATTGATGGAAAGCATATCAACATGTTTGCCTCACCAAACACCGGGTCCGAATACTTCAACTACATGGACAATTTCAGCTTGGTGCTGCTAGCTGTCGTAGATGCAGATTGGAAGGTATATCCTTGTCATCACTCTTTTCAGAGGCCGACCGAGGATGTTTTTTTTTTTTTTGGAGAGAACCCATATTAAATGGGAGGATTCGGTGCATGGGTTGAGCTCCGTGCGCCGCCCCACCAAGGGGCGGCGCAGAGAGCATAACAAGGGGATAGGTAATGTGTCAAAACAAAAATGGCTTCGCTGAAACAAGTGATCTACGAGTGCTGCCCAGCAGGATACCCGAGTGTGGTTGCAAGGACAGGGCCTGGTTTCACACTCGCCTCCACGCAGATTGGCGAGGAGCCAATTGGCAGTTGCCGAAGATGGTCCAAAAAAGATAAGTTGTACCAAGATGTTCCCCGGCCTGCCATTGTTGAAGAGTATAACAAAAATATGGGTGGCGTGGACCTGTCCGACAGGATGCTGAGTTTGTATCCAACAACTCAAAGGACCAAGAAGTGGACCGTGAGGACAATGTTGTTCATCATCGACTTGGCAGCCGTTAATGCATGGCTACAGTACAAGGATGACTCGCTGCTTTGAAGCGGAAAAAAAAAGATATCCTCGGACTGCTAGAATTCAAGATGACGCTTGCACACTACCTGCTCTCAGCAGAGCAAACAGATGAAGACCTTCTAGACGAGCCGCCACTCAAGCTCTCGAAGACACAGGTTGTGCCACTACCTCCTGAACCTCGGAGAATGGCGCAAGCAAAGCATCTACCTGAGCTCGTCAATCAAGTCTCTTCATCAAGGTGCCGCAAACCAGGGTGCTCACAGCGCACAAAATTCAGATGCTTCACATGCAACGTTTTTCTTTGTATAACTGCATCTCGAAACTGTTACAAGCAATTTCATACCATGTAACCACTCAGTTCCATGTTGTAGTAAGTTGAAATAAAGACAGCAAGCAGCCTGTGCAACGTCACATTTTGTGCATATTAAGACCCAATGTGCATTAGAATGCACATGTTCCTGCATAAAAACTACTTGGCTTACGGTTGTAATTCTTTTTTTGTTCAATTCTTCTAATCACAATTTCAGGTATAACTTGTTCATTGAAATCGATATGCGTAATTGGCACCAGGTCTGAGGAGGATATAGCGGCGCTTTTCAATGCAAGGATGCAGGATAACAGTGAGAGGAGGCTGCGGGCCCTTCAGGGCCTACTCGACGAGCAAACCAACGAGATCTTCAAAAATAGAGAAGATGTACGGGCGCGCATGACATGCATCGAAATGTTGGACTGCAAGATCGACGAGTTAGAGTCAAAGGTGAGGGACGACTTGCTTTTTTGGGCAGAATTCGTTTAAGTTTAAGTTTCTTGAAGAATAAATTTCCCGGGCTCGATCATGCAGACAAAGACCTGAGAGCACAAAATACACCAAGCACAAATTTGCAGCACATATAAATTGAAACCGCGTTACGTAGAATTCTTCCGGCTAAATTTATTGAGGTGATTGACACGACAAAACATTACTTTCCACGCTATACTTGGCGGGGAGATGAGTGTCGTAGGATCTGAGGTCAAATCATGACAGCCATGCAAATTCCGTTTCTCTCCTGAATTTCGCGGAGTAATGAACGTCGCGTGTCGATAAATTCTTCGCTATAGAGTTCAAATACAAGAATAGCTTATAATAGAACCTCACTAGATGCATGAACACAATTTCATGTTAGTAATCACATTTCATGACTGAATTCCTGAAAAGATACTTCAGTCTTGTCAATAACATCTTATTTTGTAAGTTTAGATATACCTGGCCTTAATTTGCATCATGTGTATCTGTCGGTCACTCTTACAAAACCAACAAAGCGAGTCAAAATTGGGCGGAAATGATCTCATAGTGCCCATACTTCTAGGTAAGCATGTAGTTTCGTTTTTAACCCTTTAAGGGTTGATGACGACCTCAGCTCGTCACAAGCGATTGCCACTTTTTTGCTTATGACGAGCTCACCACGTCATGGGTACTTCGCTACTTTTTAAATGGCTGTTGACGAGCACAGCTCGTCAAGTAGCGTTAAAAACATAGATGGCAGCACTTTCTTTCATCCACGCTTTTATTGAATGACAGTTTTCACACTAGATGGCAGCAGACGTTCCTTGTATGCTCTCCTTGTTTTTTGCGTCTCGCCCTGTTCGCATGAGATTTTCCCGCGCTTTCAAACAAACATGGCATCATCCGTGCGTCGTCCTAGTGTGGTTGATTGTCATCCGTCAGATGATAGCGAAAGTGATGAGGATGTTGACTTCGATTTTGATTCTTCAAGTGAAGAAGATAGTGACGACAGTTTCAACGACAGCGAGTCAGATGACGAAGAAAGTATCGATGAGATGATCGCCAGCTCCCGTGCGTGGTGTCGCATAGACCTCAACAATATTCCAGCGAGACCTCCGCGGTTTCAATTCAGGGGTTCATCGGGACTGACGTTCACAGTAAGCTCACCCCCACAGCCACTAGAGCTTTATGAGGCTTACTTCGATGATGAACTGATTGATGTTATTGTAGCTGAGACAAACAGGTACGCATCTCAGTTGCTGAATTCAAGGAACCTGGGCAAGCATTCTCGCTTCCGAAAATGGTTCCCTGTTACGCGTGAAGAGTTGCGTGTTTGTTTTAGCCTCTTGATGCTGCAGGGCATTGTAAAGAAACCAAACGAAAGGATGTACTGGTCGAAAAGCCGCCTGATTGAGACCCCTGCCTTTGGTGAGATAATGCTTGGGAACCGCTTCCAGCTCGTCATGAGAATGCTGCACTTCGTTGACAACACGACCATCCAGAACTTGGAAGGACACCCTCAACCTCTGCTCCAAAAAATCTGGCCAGTGTATCAGGAGCTTGTGAAGAAGTACCGTACATTGTACGTGCCTGAGCGCGACATAAGTGTCGACGAAAGCTTGTTGCTTTTCAAGGGACGGCTCAGTTGGAAACAGTACATGCCTCTAAAAAGAGCAAGGTTCGGCATCAAGTCATTCCTGCTGTGCGAGTCGAAAAGCGGCTATATATGGAACTCTATAATATATATGGGAAAAGGCACAGACCTGGAGACCTCGTCAGTAGCAACGGAAAGCTTCGGAATGGCAACAAAAGTTGTAGTGAAGCTTGTGGAGCCTCTCTTGGACAAGGGCTACTGCATCACTACAGATAACTTTTACACGTCCCCAGAACTTGTTGACTTCCTGCTCAAAGATCAACCGATGTTTATGGCACAACACGAGTGACACGCAAGAATCTTCCTCCTGGCCTAGCCACCACAAAGCTCAAGAAAGGCGATATGCTGGCCTTTCAAAGGGGCAAGTGTTTGCTGATACAGTGGAAGGACAAAAAGCTGGTAACGGTTTTATCCACTGTGCACAGTGCTGAAATGGTACCATTCATTGACAAAAGGGGCAACCAGCTCATGAAGCCTGAAGCTATCTTGGATTACAACCACACAATGGCTGGAGTGGACAGGGCAGACCAGATGCTGTCTAGCTACTCAGTGCCAGGGAAGCGAAAGAAGATCTCGTACAAGAAGATCTTCCAGCACTTGTTGGATGAAGCGGCATACAATTCATTTCTCCTCTATCAGAAAGAAGGAGGCCGAGCATCCCACATGGATTACCGGCTGCAATTTGTTGACGAGATCATCACCAAGTATTCAGGGAATGGCAGTGCCAAGAAGAAAGGGCGGCCAGGATGTCCTCTGAACATGAAGCGGCTTACTGAGCGCCACTTCCCGTCGCACATCCCGCCGACAGAGAAGAAGCGAGAACCGGCACGCCGCTGCATCGTCTGCTACATGAAGAGAGACAGCAAGGGCAAGAACATCCGCAAGGAAACTAGGATCTGGTGTAGGTGGTGCGAGAAGGCCTTGTGCGCACTGCCGTGTTTTGAGCGCTACCACACCGTTGGTAGTCTCCAATAGTTGGGAGGGGATCAACGGAGGAAGAGTGCATTTTGTGTATTGGTATACATAACCAACCCTTTCTTTCCGGAGTTCAAGCAATGGACAATACATAACGGCCAATAAACATTATTATCTGCTGGAAAACGTTTGCAAAGGTGTTTTCGTCTTTTAGACATGTTATTGAAGCATTTCACGTCATAAAAAAATTGAGCCATTGTGGTGCATTTTCTTTTTTTCTATTGAGCCCTTAAAGGGTTAAGATTTATGTGCATCCGTAGGGAAGATGTTTCTGCTATGCCACCAAAATCAATATCTCAACGTGGCTATTAGAACTACGGCCCATTTTTAAAATTTTTCAGTGTTTTAGTAATGTTAATGCTTTATGTGCCAGTGGTGATAAAAAGCTTGAGAACGACTATGCATATGAAACCACACTAAGATTGTGATATGCTTAGAATTCTAAATGAGTTAGTAGTTTAATGTTAGCCCATATTTCTGATCTGATTGCTGTTCTGATTCTTTTTTACCCGAGACAACACAGCAAGGAGGTGATACACCTAAAGAACGGACCACCCGAATTTTGAGAAGTATACTATCTTCAAGTGTCGCAGCCGAGTACAGCTGGTGCAGCGCCAAGAGAAAACACAAGTTTTCTGATCTCAACATCTGCAAGCTCCTGTGTAGTAAGTTACATATCTGAACCTGCACAAGTGCAATTCTTAGTATGTACTGAAGTCTAATATAAAAGAATAGTGCAAAACCTTTGTGGCAAGTTAGGTATAGACCAGCAAAAGTCAATTATTATTATTCGAATAAGGCATTTTTACATAACTTGATACAAAAGTGTAACAAATGAAATAATGAGAGCATATTTTCCAGTGTGAAAGTCACTGTTTTTTCCCAGTGTTACATTGATGTTCATATACAGCAGAGGAGTTTATAACAGGCACCTGCACGCGTCCCGCCACCAACCACCAAAGAAAAAAAACATGTCCTTATTTCTTTAAGATGTACACAGTAACAGTCGTAGATCCACGAGACGTAGCCTTCGGGTACCGTGGATCGGCTTTTCCTCATAATCAGTGCCTGGGAATGTGATGGCTTCCTGTAGAAGGGTTCTGTATCATTTCATAGATGCATATTTCACTGACAATTTTTTATTGACGCACATTTCATTGACACTGCTTACACAAAGCACATGCCGCTGCGTCATCTAGCTGTTCTGGCTACATTGAGCACCAGTTTTTATTTAGAAGTAGTGCTTGCAGCTAGTTTCTGTTCATGAGAGTAGTACCAGTTACTACCATCTTGAGCTAGTCACCCAATCGCAGACTGCCTCGCGCACCGACGCTCTCTCATCCAAACTAAATTCAACCATGTTCCCATCGTCTGCTCTCCGCTCGGTCGTTAGGCTTAGGCTACGTCTGCTCCGTGCCTGCGGTCTGCTTCGTCTGCTCACTGTCGCGGCTCGCTTTCGATTCGATTGGCGCAACAACATGCGGGTCGGCTTTACGGAAACGAGCACGCACATGCAGCGAGAAGCACGACTT